>PVKA01022006.1:0-37789 GCA_004027165.1 Ctenomys sociabilis
AGCCACCTCGTAGTCCAGGATGGAACACCTATGGACACCTGTGGACAAACTGGGCAGCTCATGTCTTGGGGGCTAAAACACATGTTTTTCTGTTAAACTTTCCATCCCTATGGTGACATGGGCATGTGAATAATGGCAGCTGACAACTGGCATTTGTTGGGTGTATAGCGCCCAGGCACATACTGTGTTTTGCATTAATGTATTTAATCATCATTATGAAGTAGGTGCTATTCATGAGGCAGCTGAGGTTTAGGAAATGTGTATTAAAATTGCCAGGGCCACCCACAAAAAAAAAAAAAAAAAAAAAAAAAAAAAAAAAAAAAAGAAGCAGGCAGGATATCCTGTCCAAACACTATTACTGCAAATCTTTCTTCTGATAAAATTACACAAAGTACTGCATATTTATCCGAACTATACTGCTGATACAACACAGAATGGTCCTTCCTCTGTATCCCCTTTTTTTGTTTAGACCTGTCAGAGATGGGTATTCTATTGTCATCCAATTACCATCGGTGCTTGCATTCAGCAAAACAATCCAACACAGTCCAGCAGTCCACAATAGTAGTGGGTTATCCAAAGAAGTTGTTCACTAGACCCATTTACAGCTCAGCAAATTATTATGGCTTTATTTTACATACCTCATTTTTACACTTTTCTGCTGGATGGTTAATACTGAGATAAAGCAAGACCTATATGACAAAAAATATAACGTTTGTATCTGATGAGGTTGGTCAAGTCCCCTCAGGGTTTATCCAGTAACCCTGTATCTAACTTTGTAAATCCTTTGTCAGTGTCAGCCATGTGGATGAGTCACAGCAATTTCTTGACCAGTTTGCCCTCTGTGAAAGCCTGAGAGAAATTTTTCTCTCCATGTGACTCGCCTTAGGCACACTACAGATCATTGATCACATTCCTCTGTGCCTCCATAATGTCCATAATCAGAAAATTTGGGCCACAACGTGATGTTACACTACAGGTTCTGCTATGTTCTGAGTCTTCACTGACCTTGAAAAGCTAGGGCCAAAATGTTGGCTGACCTTGCAGCCTTCCATTTCTCCAATTTTTTAGCTGCAAAATTAGGTTGTCATCCATCCAGAAGAGAAGCTGATTATTATTCTGTGACATACACAGTTCAGTTTACCCTATCTGACTAAATTTTTTTAGTTGGTGTTATAGCTTTCTATTTGTGTTTCTTCTTTTGATTTCTTATACTAGGGAGAATGTACGATATTTGCACGTGTCTGGTTTATTTCACTTATGAGTATGTGCTCATGTGGCATCCACTAAAATGGTAAATCTTCAAGTTTATCATTCTTTAGAGCTGAGTAATATTCCATTGTATAAAAATATGCCATCTTTTTCAAACATTCCTCATATGAGGGGCATTTTGGTTGTTTCCAAAATTTGGCCATCACAAATTGTGCTGATATAAACATAGGTACACATATATAACTATTATATGATGTTTTCATTTCCTCTGGGAAAATTCCCAGTAGGGGGATAGCTGGCTTGAATGGGATTTCCAGTCCTAGTTTTCTGAGGAGTCTCCACACCAACCTCCACAATGGATGCACCAGTCTACATTCCCACCAGCAGTGGAGAAGGGTTCCCTTTTCCACACACCCTCTCCAACCTTTGTTGTTGGTTGATTTCTTTTTGATAGCCTTTCTTTCTGGAGTGAGATGGTATCTCAGTGTTGTTTTAACTTATATTTCATGGATGGCTAGCGATGTGGAGCATTTTTTAATATATTTATTCACTTCATTAATTTCGTCCTGTGAGAAGTTGCTATTGATCTCAGATTCCCAATTCTGGATTGGGTCTTTAAATCTGAGGACCCAAATGTATCTTAGTTCTTTAAAATTTCTAGACAGCAGACCTTTTCTGAGTGCTTATGACTTAGGATTTTTTTCAAAATTTGTGGGTTGTCTTTTCACTTTGTTGATAATTTTTTTGATGCACAAAAATTTCTCAGTAAGTGGAAGTAGCAGTTGTTAATTCTTTCAAGTGTTTCTCATGTGAATACATGTTTGTTCATGATCTCTTTGCCTACCCCTATGTCTCCAAGAGTTCCTCCTACTTTCTCTTCCAGGAGATTAAGTGTTTTTGTTTTAATGTTTAGATCTTTAATCCATTTTGACTTTAGCTTAGTGCATGGTGATGATCCTGGGCCAAGTTTTATTTTTCAAAATGTACAAAGCCAGTTTTTTCCAGCACCATTTGTTGAAGAGGTTATCTTTCTTCCAGTAAGCATGTCTGGCCCCTTTGTTGAAGATCAGCAGGCTGAGTTTTCCTTAGAGGCCTCTGCATCTTCTAATCTATTCCACTGATCCTCAGGTCTATTTTGTTGCCAATACCATGTTGATTTTATCACCGTGGCTTTGTAGTATAGTTTCAAGTCAGGTATTGTGATGCCTACTGCCTTGTCTTTGTTGGCCAGGATTGCCTTTGCTATTCTAGGTCTTTTCTGGTTCCAAATAAATTTTAAGAACAATTTCTCTAGGTCTGGGAGGTATGTTGGTGGTAGTTTGATAGGGGTCATGTTAAAACTGTGCAACAATTTTGGAGTATGGTCATTTTCACGATTTTGGTTATTCCTATCGAGGAACAGGGAATGTCTTTCCATTTTCTGAAGTCCTGCACAATCTCCTTTGTTAGGATACTTTAATTTTGAGTGAAAAGATCTTTGACTTCCTTGGTTAAGTGAATTCCAAGGTATTTCATTTTCTTCGGTGGTATTGTAAAAGTTATTGTTTCTGTAGTTTCCCTCTTGGTGTGTTTATTATCTGTGTAGAGGAATGCTATTGACTCTTGAGTATTGACTTTGTATCTTGCTATGCTACTGAATTTCTGTATCAATTCTAGTAGCTTCTTGGCGGAGTTTTTTGGGTCTTCCAAGTAAATTATCATGTCTTCTGCAAACAGTGATAGTTTTACTTCTTCTTTATCTATTCTTATTTCTTTTATTTCTCCCTCTTGGCTAATGGCTCTAGCTAATGATTCCAAAACTATATTGAATAGGAGGGGTGACAGAGGACATCCTTGTCTTGGCCCATATCTAAGAGTAAAAGATTTCAGTTTTTCCCCATTTACAGTCATATTAGCCATTGTGTTGTCATAGATGGCTTTTATCAAATTGAAGTAGAGGTATTCTGCTCTAATTTTCTGTAGGACTTTGAAAATGAATGAGTGTTGCACTTTGTCAAAAGCTTTTTCTGCATCATTTGCGATGATCATGTGGTTTTTAGATTTCAGTCTAAATATAGTGTATTACATTGATAGGTTTTCAAATATTGAACCATCCTTGCATCCCTGGGATGGATCCTACCTGGTCATGTTGTATGATCTTCTTGATGATTTGCTGTATTCTATTTGCTAGCATTTTTGCATGTATGTTCCTGTGGGAGTTTGACCTGTAATTCTCTTTTTTAGTTGTGTTTTTTCCTGGTTTTGGAATCAGTATAATACTTGCCTCCAGAAATGATTTTGCGAGGACTACTTCTTTTTCAATTTGATTGAAGAGTTTGTGGAGTGTGGGGATTTTATCTTCTATAAATTTTTTGTAGAATTCAGCTGTGAATCTATCAGGACCTGGACTTTTCTTTGTCGGTAGGCTTTTTATTACGTTTCATATTTCGTTGGCTGCTGTTGGGTTATTGAGAATTGTTGTATCTTCTTGATTCAGTTTTCGTAATTTGTACCTTTTGAGGAATCTGTTCATTTCTTCTGTGTCTTCTATTCTGTGAGCATAACATTCTCAAAATAACTATTGATAATGTTATGAATTTCCACTGGGTGTATGGTGATTTCACCTTTTTCATTCCTTGTTGCTTGTATTTGCATTTTTTATTTCCTCTTTTTGATGAGTTTAGCTAGGGGCTTAGTGATTTTATTTAGTCTTTCAAAACACCAGCTTTTTGATTCATTGATTCTTTGAACTGCTTTGTCTGATTTTTTTTTTTTTTTGAGTTCTTTCTATATGAAAATATTAAGTCTGTCTGAGGAACAGCTGGAGAATAGTTTTCCCATGTTGTCTCTTCATTCTGTTGGTGATTTCTTTCACTATGCAGAGGCTTTTTAATAAAATGAGATCCCAGTTGCTGATTCTGTGTGATTGCTCCTATGAGACTAAGGTTTTGTTGAGTAAATCTTTGCTTATCCCTTTCTGCTAAAGTTCTACCTATTTTATCTTCCAGCAGATTTAGTGTTTCTATTTTAATATGAAGATTTCTGATTGATCTCAATTTTAGTAATAGTGCATAGTGAAAGATATGGGTCTTGTTTTCATCTTTGGCATGTGAAGCCAGTTTTTCAGTTCCATTTATTAAAAAGGCTATCTTTCTTTCAGTGGGCATGTTTGGTTCCTTTGTCAAAAATAAGGTGGCTGAGTGTGTTTTTACTTGTGTCTGTATCTTCTAATCTGGTCCACTGATTCTTAGGTCTATTTTTTGCACATACCATGTTTTTTTTTTTGTTTGTTTTTTTAAATCACAGTAGTGTTCTAATAAAGTTTCAAGTCAGGGATTGTGATGACCCTTGCCTTACCTTTTTTTTTTTTTTGGCCCACAATTTCTTTTGCTGTTGTAGGTCTCTTCTGGTTTCAAATGAATTTTAGGATTGTTTTCTCTACTTCTGTGAGGTGTGATGTTACTATTTGATCACAATTGCACTAAATCTGTGTAATGGTTTTGGAACTATGGCTTTTTTCACTGCATTGGTTCTTCCTACCTAAGAACAAGGGATATCTTCCATTTTCTGATATCTTCTTCAATTTCCTTTTCAGAGTACTCTAGTTTTCAACAGAGAGATCTTTTACTTCAACTTCATTTTTTGGATGTTGTTGTGAAAGGTGCTGTTTCCTTAATTTGTCTCTCAGAGTTATTTGTGAGAGAAATGCTATTGATTTTGAGCATTGACTTTGTATCCTGCTATGCTACTGAATTTGGTTATTAAATCTAGAAGTGTTTTGTTGGAGTTTTTAAGTTCTTCTACATATAGTATCCTGTCATCTGCAGATAATGATAATTTCCCTTCTTCCTTTCTTATCCTTATTCTTTTGAGTTCGTTCTATTGTCTAAGGGCTCTAGTTAGTGTTTTCAGATGCATACTGAGTAAGAGTAGTAGGTATCCTTGTCTTGTTACTGATTTTAGAGTGAAAGCTTTCAATTTTGCCCATTTAGTATAATGTTGGCTGTTGGTTTGTCCTTTTTTTTTTTTTTTTTTTTTTTTTTTTTTTTTTTTTTGGTGGATCCGGGGATTGAACTCAGGCCTTTGCGCTTGCCAGAGAAGCACTTATTCCACTGAGCCATCTCCCTGGCCCAAAGAGCCGATTTTCTCCTTGAGATTTATTTTATTTTATTTTATTTTATTTTATTTATTTATTTATTTATTTATTTATTTATTGGTGGAACCGGGGATTGAACTCAGGCCCTTGCGCTTGCCAGGGAAGCGCTTATTCCACTGAGCCATCTCCCCAGCCCCCTGTTGGTTTGTCATAGATAACTTTTTATCAGATTAAGGTAAAGACCATCTGTCCCAATTTGCCATAGAGTTTTTATCCTGCATATATGTTGGACTTTGTTAAATGGTTTTTCTGCATCTGTTGAGAAGATCATGTGCTTTTTTTATATAGCAGAATAGATTTATTGAGGGAAAGAAAGCTCCTTTGGTCTATGTTTATTAGAGAGAATTTCCTATATTTATCATTTTTGGCTGGATCATTCTCTGGTTTTGGTATCATATAAGACTTGCTTTGAGGAATGAATTTGTGAGTATTTCTTGCCTTTCATTACAAAACTTGATGAGTAGTGGTGTTATGTTTTCACTAAATTTATTGTAGAATTCAATTCTCAATGAATCCTTGAGAGAGCTTGGGCTTTGTGGTGTTGGTAGGTTTTAAATACATCTTCAATTTCATTGACTGATATGGTTTATTGAGAATTTTATATCTTCTTGATTAATCTTTGGTAATTCATACTTATCTTCAGATCTGTTCATTTCTTCTGTGCTTTTCATCATATTAGAATACAGGTTCTCGAAGCAGATTTTGCTGGATTTCTACAGGTTCTGTTGTGATTTCACCATTTTTTATTCCTAATTACATGGATTTAGTGTTTTTTTTTTTTCCTTTTTTTGGATAATGTTGGCTAAGGATCTATCAATTTTATTTATTTATTTTTGGTTACTTTTGAGACAGTGTATTACTGTGCAGTTTGGGCTGTCCTTCAACTCACTTTGTAGCCTAGGTTGGTCTTGATCTCACAATAATCCTTCTGCCTCTGCTACCCAAGTTCTGAGATTACAGGTGTGCACCACCACTTCTAGTTAATTTTATTCTTTTCAGAGAACTAACTCTTCAATTCATTGAATCTTTGTATAGTTTACCAAGTCTTAATTTTATTAATTTTTGCTGTAGTCTTTACAATTTTCCTCTTTTGTATGATCTGTGGACTTGACATGCTCTTCTTTTTCTATAAGCTTTGGGTCCCATATTAGGTTGCTTAGTTGAGATTGTTTTGTTATTTTGATGTGGGAAATAGCTGCTGTAAATTTTCCTTGTACAATTGCTTTCATTCTATTCCTTAAGTTATGGTAGCTTGTATTGACATTATTGTTTATCTGCAGAAACTCTGTGGTTTCTTCCTTAACTTCATGTGTGACACACTGCTTATTTATATGGATGTTACTTAATTTCTATGTGTGTAAACATTTTTGTGATTTCTTTTATCATTCATTTCCAATTTCATTACGCTATGGTCTCACAATATGCATGGGAAAGGTTTAATTCCTTTGCATTTACCTAAGCATGTTTTATGAGCTAGCATGTAGTGTATTTTAGAGAACTTCCCATATGCACCTAAGAAGAATTTGTATCCTAATGTTGTAATTTGAAACACTGTAGAGATCAACTAAGTACATTTATTCAAAGTTGATTCAGTTCTTATCTTTGTTCCTTCCTTCCTTCTTCCCTTCCTTCCTTCCTTCCTTCCTTCCTTCCTTCCTTCCTTCCTTCCTTCTCTCTCTCTCTTTCTTTCCTTCTTTCTTTCTCTTTCAGAACGTGGGATTGAACTCTGGCCCTTGTGCTTGCCAGGGAAGCACTTATTCCACTGAGCCATCTCCCCAGCCCTTGATATTTATTTCTTAAAATTTGTCCTGTTGATCTTTTTTTTTTCTTGGTGACAGGGTATTGACGTGCTCTATTATAATTGCATTAATGCTCATTTAATTCTTCATACCATTAATATTTGTTTTACATAGCTGCATGTGATGGTATTTGATATCTATATATCTATATGATTGTTATCATTTCATCTTGCATTCCATACAAGAATGTGGTGATCATCTTCATCTTTGTTGATCAGTGTTGCTTGAAATCCCCTTTGTCTAAAAATAGAATAACTACTGCTTTTTTATGGAAGAGTTATACTTTGTATAGAGTATTGTTTTTTATCATTTGACTTTCAGTCTATGAATTTATTTTTCAGTTAAATGTGTTTTTTTTGTGTTCAATATGTTGTTGGATCTTGCTTCTTGATGCATTTTGCCAAGTGTTTATTTTGATTGGTGAATTGAGGCAGCTTATGTTTATGATTATAACTGATATATATCAACTTATCCTCATTATATTATTTTCCTGTTGTCCCATTTTCCACTTGTTTAATTTCTCGCCTTGCCTCTTGGGTTCATTCTATTGGAATTCATTGAATTACTGAATTACAGTCCTCATTTTCTCTTTCTAGAATGTCCTTCAAAATTTTTGGAAGTGCTGATTTGTTAGTCATGGATTTATTCAGATATTATTTGTCATAGAAGTATCTTACTTCTACATTGCTTTTGAAAGGCAGTTTTGTGGGCTACCTCAATTTCATCTGGAAGTTGTTTTCTCCTGGGGCTTGAAGTACTTCACTCCAAGCGCTACTTGATTGTTTGTGTTGAGAAGTCGGCCATGGTTGTTTTATAGGTGAATTTTTTCTAACAGCTTTTAATATTCTGTTCTTGCGCAGAATTTCTGGCATCCTGACTATTATAGTCCTTGATGTAATATTTATTTTGACCATAGATAATTGGAGTTGTATATGCCTCACTTATCTGTATGTCATTTTTTTTCCACATTTGGGAAGTTTTCTGCCATTACTTCTATGAGTGGGGTTTTTATGTTATTTGCACTATTTCTTGCCTTTCCATTGAGTCTGATCAATCTTATGTTATTTTTCTTTGCATCACCTAACAGCTGCTTGATTGATTTTTTTAATAGTTGCTTGCCATTTTAAAGAAATCTTTCTTTTCATAATGCTGACCATATTCCTATCGTCTACATCTGATATTCTGTCTTCATGTTGGCTCATTCTGCTGTGGGTACTGTCAATGGCATTTTTAATCTTCTGGATATTTGAATCTGTTTCATGGATGTCCTTGCTTCCTATGATGGGTATTCATGGTTTCCTTCATTTTCCTAAGGTCCTCTGTTTCATTAGTCTGTATTTGTTTTAGAGTCTAGCTTGACTTACATGATGGTCACTATCTCTGTAGTTATCTGAGAAATTATTTGTGGATTGATTTTGTAAAGTCCCATTAATCTGCTTTGTTACTCCTAATGGTGGGTGGTTTTTGAATTGCTCCACTTTACTTCCTCCTGGTTTGGCTTTGGTGAGTTTGTTACCTTTATTGCTAGTACTGAGAATCTTCAGAAAATTATTACTTCCATGAAATACCTGTTAGGTGTAGTTGGCTTTTGCATTTGGAGTCTGTTCCAAGATCCTATCTCTTCAATTTATTGGATGTGAAAAATTACTGCCTATTTGGCCTACTCCTCATTCTTTGGCAGTGGCTTGTAGTATTATTTATAACTCTTAAGCAATCTCTGTCTTGGCATACCAGGACAAGTAACTTATAAGAGCAATTATGACCCTTAGGCTATAGTAAAACAATCAGCCATAACTATGACCTCACACACAGCTTAGAAATGACAAACTGTGGTTTCTGATAATTGTCACCTTTAGTCATATGAATTATATTTGTGGTTATATACAAAATCTAAAATGAATCACAAAATTGTATACAGTAAGTATAACCTCAATATGGTGATTTAAAGAAACAGTGCAATTTTATCCTCAGGGAAGAATATTCAAAAAGGGATTGAGGGGGAAAAATAGACAAAAAGAAAAATAGGAAGAGATTAGAAGCAAGGCTGGAGAAGAAAGGAAGATTACACAAACTTTTGGAAATGGGTGATGAAGACAGGAGGGAAAAAGGAAATAACCATGACAGAACAAAACAATAACAGTAAAAACTTGAAACAGTGTTCACACTTATATAGAAAAAAACAAACAAACAATCAAACACCAAAACCAAACTAACAAAAAAAACTAAAATGAAAAGAACAAAGAAAAATAAAAGATGAAATGAAAATGTCCATTTCAGAATATGTATCTGATGTCTCTCTGAGAATGAGGGGTTAGGCAGGGTCCAATTCTGTGTTGATTAATTTCAGAAAACAAGCTGTAGATTCATATTTGGGTAGTGGATACTCCCAGCAAGCCTGCACCTTTAATTTCATTTAAGTTCAGGTTTGTTTCTGACCTGAAGAACAGTGACCCTAGAACTTGTTATCTTCAGCCTGAAATACATTGTGTCCCTCCTTCCGGCTTGAACTCAGCTCCCTGTTGGCTTGAACTTGTTCTATGAGTCACAGAATGAAGCAAATCATAAAAAAAAATTATAACATGACCAAGTTGGACTCATCCTAGTGATTCAAGGATTCTTCAACATATGCAGATCAATAAATGTAATACACCATATTAATTTGTCCTATGAGCCAGTATGAACTTGTCAGGCTCACTCTGACACTGAAAGCTATAGCTGCAGCTGCTCCATAGCTGCTGAGTTCTGAGCTGAGTTGGCTTATCTCAAAGGTGGCTACTGGCCAGTCATTCTTTCCTTGGGATGTCTGAACTTAAATCACTCATCAGCCACCGCACTCTACTATATCCACTGTGATATTCCACTAGTATATTTCTTAGTGGAGACCTCTGTGGTCACCAGTAATCACCATTCCTCTGCAAGTTTGAGTTTCCCCTCCCATACAGTCAGGACTTAGGAAGAAAATTCTGGTGTTATGCTTTGTGTCTGGTTGTCCCCCACAAAGCCTCATGCAGTCATGGGGTGGGGATTTCTAGAGTTTGAGACTAACTCATGATCCACTGGGATTATAGCTCTTAGTACTGTTGGGATTATGGGTGTAAGTGTTACTCCTAGCCAGGGTCAATAGACTGAATGAAATTTAAGGGAGAGACACTTCCTCTCTCTAGAAATACCTCTGCTGCTGTTGCTGCTAGTCCTCCATTTTGCTCTCTTGCTCTTTGCTGCTGCCATGAAAGATTGTTCTCTGCCATGTGCTGCTCTGCCTTGGAGCCAGCTGAGTCTGGACTGAACCCTCCAGTAACTGTGAGCTAAATAAACCTTTCCTTCCTTCATTTTGGGTGTTGGGTATTTGTCCCAGTAACAGCAAAAGAGTAATTGAGACATCTGCTTTCCACCTCCTTTTGTACTGAGGTCTCTCTTTTCATTTTCCCCATGGGCTTTGGTTCTTGAGTTAGCTTCTTGCTGAGTGCGAGGACTCACTTCCCTCCTTTTCCCCCTCACACAGCTATATTCTGGAAACTGGACACCAAATCTTGGAGATGTTATTTTTCTGTTCTTCACCACTCCCATCTTCCTTGAACTCAGGAATTATCTTTTCTGAATGCAGCCTGAATTTAATTTCTTCTGTCTCTCTCAACCTAAAGCACCTAAGCAGCTTGAGGATCTCAGGTTGAGCTAGGGGAGCAGCTCAGCATGGGATGGAGGATATGGAAACCAAATATGTGCAGTTTAAAAACCTCTTTGATTGAGCTTGATTGACAAGTGAAATCATATATCTAATGTGTACATCATATTTTGAGATATGTACACATTGTGAAATGATAATTATAAAGAAGCTAATGCACACAATTTATCACCTCATACTTTCAACAAGTTTCCATTTTTCTATTCAGAACTCCCTTACTATAGCAGAAGTTAAAAATATTTTTAAACAAAAGGAAAATGTGGGGACAGAGAGATAGCTCAGTGGAATAAGTGCTTCCCTGGCAAGCAAAAGAGCCTGAGTTCAATGCCTGGTTCTGAAAAAAAAAAGAAAAAGGAAAATGTGCTTATCACATCACCCTTAGTGATATATTAACAAAGTTAAGAAAACACAATTCTGAATAATTTCTTAATAGCTCTACACATTAATATATTCTTTAAAATAAAAAAAAAATGAGTCCCTGTGCCTGCAGGACCACTCCAGACCAAAAAGTCAGGCACCTGCATGAGAGAAACTCTTTACCATGCCCTCAGGACCCATGAACCCTCCTGAACCCCCGACCCCAAGTCCATTGAGTTAGTGCTCTCTTGGGACTCCCAGATCTAGCCCAGCTGGCCTGGCAAGTGAGTGGGAGATCTTCCAGCATCTGTGCCCCTCCGGGACCCCTCCAGACTAAAACTCAGGCACATGAATGAATGAGACTCTCTTCTGCACCCTCAGGACACCTACAACCCTCCAGAGCACCCACTCTCAAGCCCGCTAAGTGAGTGAGAACTTCTGCCACTCTCTCAGGACCCCCAGATTTAGACTAAGCCCATACTCTGATAGTGTGTGGGAGAGCCTCTGCAGTCCTCTGTGCTCCCTGGGGAGGCACACAGGTTCACTGTTGTGCCAGAGGGGCACAACAGGTTCACCTCCAAGGGCTGCAGCAGGGAGGAGCTGAACACAACAACTAGACCCAGGCCAGGCATAATGGAATAAACTCATACTTAATAGATCAGTACCCAAATTTTAGTAGGTGCGAAGATTATAACTGCACCAAAGTTCTACACCAAAGCTCAGAAGTCAGTGCTATACAAAATGAGAAAGACAAGGAGCAAAATGCAATCTCAGGCCTCAAACTCACCCATAAGCAGGGCAGAGGACACTCTGCTCTGCTCCGCTGAAATGAATGAATTAACAGTGTCATAAGGAAAGAAACAACAAGAGAAAGTTATAGAGGAACTCACATCAGAATTAATTCCTGAAATAAAAAAAAGAAATTTATGAATTCATAGCATCTGAAGTAAAGAATCTAAGGGAGAAACATATGAGGAAAACCTAATGGCCACGCAGAACAAGTGCAGCGGACACTAGCTCAGTTGAAACATATGAATTAACAGCATCACAAGCAAAGAAGCAACCCCTTTCTTTCTTCAGTTTTGTGCAACCATTATGGAGATCAGTGTGGAGACTCCTCACAAAATTAGGAGTGGAAATCCCATTTAAGCTGGTTATCTCTCTACTGGGAATTTTCCTGGAGGAACTGAAAACATCATATAACAGTGATATATGTGTACCTATGTTTATAGCAGCACAATTGGTGATAGCCAAATTTTGGTAACAAAGAAGATGTCCATCACATGAGGAATGGTTGAAAAAGATATGGTATTTTTGTGCAATGGAGTATTACTCCACTATAAGGAATGATAAACTTGAAGCCTTTATATTGAAGTGGATGCCACTTGAACATATACTCATAAATGAAATAAACCAGACCCACATGTGCAAATATCGTACAGTCTCCCTAGTATAAGAAATCAAAAGAAGGAATACAAATAGAAACATGTAACCCAACTAAAAGCAAAGCGAGAATTTGTGGCTTGGACAATGAGGAGAGGGTAAGGAGAAAAGCTGGGAAACAGGACAGGGACAAAGCTCTCCATTTACATGTAGTAAATCAGCAAGGCAATGATCCTGAGAAATATCAGCAGGTTTTTGAAAGTAGCAGTTGGTAGGATTTTCAACCTGACTATCTATATATGCTGATACCTGTGACCCAAGCAACTGCACTGAGGGCAGCAATGTACAATAGAAGGGTCACACTTGGAAAGACTGTCATTCTGGTCTTATAAATACATACTTCTTTTCATGACATACCAATTTGTACCATACTTTCTCTCAAGTAAGTTTTTTAATGAACAATAAATGAAAAAAAAAAAAACAGAAAAAATGTTATAGGACTGTACAACTGCAATTCTATATGTGGTTAAATTTCTAAATTTCTGTGTAAAATATGTGTTCATTCATATTTAAAAAATTTTTTTCCTCACATTTTGTAAGGACTCAAGGTGCAGTACATCAATACTTAATGAAAAATATCTGTTCCTCATAATGCCTAAGATGTTTAATTTTTTTTTTCTGGAACTAGGGATTGACCTCATGCCCCTGAACTTGCCAGGGAAGCACTTAGTCCAACTGAGCCATCTCCCCAGCCCCCTAAGATGTTTAGTATTTAGACAGATAGGGTAATCTGAACTACACATGTTGCAGGGTAATAATCAGCTCCTGTTCTGGATGGTTAAAAACCTAAGTTCGCAGATCGCATATTAGAGAAAAGGAAGGGCTTCAAAGTTAGCCAACATTTTGGCCCTAGCCTTTCAAGGTCAGTGAATACTCAGGGCATTGGAGAACCTGTACTGTAACATCATGGAACTCAGTTGTGCCGCAAATTTGCTGATCAAGGAGATTAATGAGCCATAGTGGAATGCGATCAATTATGTACGGTGTGCCTAAGGAGAGTCACATGGAGAGAATTCTTTTTCTCAGGCTTCCACAGAAAGAAATTGGTCAAGCAATGGCCGTGACTCATCCATATGGCTGACACAGTCAAAGGGTATACAAAGTGTGATATAGGGTTACAGGATAAATCCTGAGGGGACTTGACTGACCTTATCAGATACAAAAGTTACATTTATTGTTATACAGGTCTTGCTTTATCTTGGTCTTAACCATCCAGCAGAAAAGTATTAAAATGAGATATACAAAGTAAAGCCATATTAATATACTGAGGTGCAAAAGGCCCTAGTCAACAACTTCTGTGGATAACCCAGTACTATTGTGGTCTGCTGGACTGTGTTTGAGTGTTTTGCTGAATTCAAGCACCTATAATATTTAAGTACCAATAGAATACCCATCTTTGACAGGAGTAATAAAAAAAAAGATACAAAGGAAGGACCATTTTGTATTTGTATATACAGAATAGTTAAGATAGATATGCAGCTACGTTTGCTTAATTCTATTAGAAGAAAGATTGGTAGTAATAGTGTTTGGACAGAATAACCTGTTCGCCTCTTGTATTATGGGTAACCACTAGGAAGATAACAGTGGAAAATATATTAATTATTGAAACTGTCTTGTATAAAAAAGTAAAGCCATGTTAATATGCTGAATTGTAAATGGCTCAAGTCAACAACTTCTCACGTTACCAGTCATGCGGATAACCCACTACAATTATAGACTACTGGACTACATTGGATTACTTTGCTGAATTCATGCACCTACAATATATGAATGGCAATGGAATACATGTCTCTGACAAAAGTAAACAAAAAAGGGAATATAAAGGAAGGCCCATTTTGTACTTAAAAAATTATATATGTATATGTACAAAATAGCATTGATATGCAACTACTTTCTCTTAGTTCAATGAGAAGTTAATAGTGCTTAGACAAGATACCATGTCTGCATCTTGTACTATGAATAACTACTACAAAGTCAACAATATGTAATGTATTAATTATTGTAACTCTACTATTAACTTGGTTTGAAACTCTCTTATTGCTATTTCTTTCTCAGCAAAATTATTAAAAATGATTATTACATTTATACTGTTCATAGCCTGCAGTTTCCCTTCATGGAATATAGTGACAGACGTTTTTCACCTCCATAACTTCACGATAATGATCCCTTAATGATGTAACATAAGTTTTCGCACCCATTGCCATTTATGCATGCCACTATCCTTTTTATTTATCTCTTCTTGTTCCCTAGTGATAGTCTCCCTTCTATTTTTCTTTCATTAGTTTTAGATTTCACACATTTGGAAAACGTCACATTACATTTTCTGGGTCTTGCTTATTTTGATTACCATGTTGAGCTCCTATTCCATATGTTTTCCTGCAAATAACATAATTTAATTCCTCTTTTTAGCTGTTTAGTGTTCCATTATGTCTACATACCACAATTGCTTTATTCATTCATTTTGAAGGGTCTTTAAGTATGTTCCACATCGTGGCCATTGTGAATTTTGTGGCAATAAGTGTGAATATGCAAGTATCTATATTATATGCTGACTTTAATTCTTTTAGATATATACTAGGGAGTGGTAGACCTAGGCCATATGGTAGTTGTATGTTAAGTTTTTTGAGGAATCTGTATACTCATTTTGATAGTAGCTATAATGATTTGTATTCTCTCCAGTTGTGTGGCCATGTTCCTTTTCCTCCTGTATCCTTGCCAATATTTGTTTTCTGTAATTTTGATGGTAACCATTCTGACCTGGGTAAGGTGGAATCTTAGTGTAGTTTTGATTTGCATTTCCTTCATGGCTAAGGATGTCAAACATTTTTTTTCATATACATATTGGCCAATTGTACTCACTTTTGTGAGAAATGTCTATTCACATCATTTGTCAATCTACTACTGATCAAGCTTTTAGCTTTTCTGGTGTTAAGATTTTTGAGTTCTTTGTATATTCTTGATACTAATCCTATGTCATAATATTGGCTGATAATGGCTTTTTCCCATTCTGTAGTCTGTCTCTTCACTCTATTGTTTCCCTTGCCATGCAGAAACTTTAACTGTTTTATCTCTTCCTTGGTTCTTGATACTATTTCTTGTGTGATTGGGTCCTGTTCAGAATATCTTTTCCTATGTGTATGGATTCAAGTGTTTTCTCTTAGAAATTTCAGAAACTTAGTCTCTGGTATTACAGCAAAGTCTCTGGCCCATTTTGAATGGACTTTTGAACAGTGTGAAAGATACAGTTTTAATTTTTTACACGTAGATATCCAGCTTTTCCAGCAACATATGTTAGAGGCTGTCTCTTCTACCAGGTATGCTTTTGGCTTAGTTATCAAGAATCAGATGGCTATAGTTGTGTGAATTTGGTTTTGTGTCCTTTATTCCATTACATTGGTCTATGCACCTATTTTTGTGTCAGTTCCATGTTGTCCCTGTTACTATGGTTTTGTGTTAAAATCTGATGTCTCCAATGGGTCCTCTGTGCCTGTATATGAATTTTAGGAGTGTTTTTCACTTGCTCTGTGAAGAACAGTATTGATACTTTGATGGAAATTGCATTGAACTTGTAGAATTTTGGTAATACAGTTATTTAAATAATACTAATTCTGCTGATCCATGAGCATGGGAGATTTTTCTTTTTTGAATGCTATTTTATTTTTCATTTTTAAGAAAGAGTACAGCATAGTATTAAAACAGAAAAATTACAAGTGATACAGAATTTTACTTAACAAAATAATATGAATTTCACAGTATTTGTTGCAATGCATACTGTTGTCTTCAAACTAGTTGTTCATATTACCAGATATATAGATGTACAATTTTAAGAAGAAAAAAATGAAGAAATTAAGAAGAGAAAAAGTCAAAGAACTGAAAGGAGACAAAACAAATTAAAAATTCATGGCTCCTTTCCACAGACCAGCATAAATCCACAGAACATTTATCCAAAACCATCCTGCTTACATACATAGATTTTTCTTTTTCCTTCACTACTCCTGTCTTCCTCAACTCAGTAGTTACTTCATTTTGAACAAGTTCATTCCCTTTTCCCATATCTGCTGTACTCTTCATTTTATTTTCTCTTTCAGGTTCTCACACTAAGGAGACAACATGATGCTTGCACATGTGGGTCTGATTTATTTCACCTAAGAGTATGATCTCCAGTTGCATTCACTGAGGAATAAGAGACTCATATTTATCCTGTTTTATAGCAGAATAATACTCCATTATGTAAAAATACCACATCTTTATCCATTCCTCAGTTTATGGGCATTTGGGTTGTTTCCAAGAGTTAGCTATGACAAATTGCACCACCATAAAAATGGGTGCACATATATCATTGTGGTATGATGTTTTTAGTTTTTCTGGAGAAATACCCAGGAGGGGAAAAGCTGGGTTGAATGAGAACTCAAATACTATAATCAATATGACAATATGCAACATATTAATTATTGAAACCATCCTACTAATGGTTTTGAAAAGGTCTCATTGCTGTTTGTTTCTTAATAAAATTATTTAAAAAATCTCAATAAAACTGGATAATGAACATATGAAAAAAATCTATGATTTTTTTTGTGGTCAGCTCAGCATGCCCTCAAGGCAGTGCTGGCACAGCATATGGTGCTGGGGATCAAACCATAGTTCCTATGCTTGCCTAAGTTTGCCTAAGCAGGCTCTTCAGACTGCTGAGCTATCTTGCTGGCCCAATTGGGAATTTTTCTATGTTCCATCTTTTATCTATTTTTCTATCTTCTTAATTTTCTTTCTTCAGTGATTTATAATTTAATTTGAGAGGTCTTTCACCTCCATGGCTAGTTTCATCCTGAAGTATTCTTTTCAGAAGCTCTTGCCAATGGTGTTGCTTTTTTAATTTCTTTCTCAGCGAGTTCATTATCGATATATAGAAAAGATATTAATATTTTAATTTTGACTCATATCTTGAAATATTTGCACTTTGGATTAAGCTACTTAATTATCATACGTCTTTTAGACAGGAGTCCATCCCTTCAGACCTTCCTGGAGTTTTGGTTTTTGGGTTTTGTGTGTTATTTCCTTGTATTTTTCCCACTTAGAGTCTGTTTCCCACACCATTATCTCAATGTTTTATCTTTTTAATAAAACATGTTATGCTTCCTCACCTACCTCCCCATTTTCCATTTTCTCATTTCCTCTTGGTGATGGTCATTTTGGGTACTGCATTAGGGTTGAGTTGAGAAGTGTACTAGCCAATCTCCTGTTTCTGGGACAAAATATTCCTCATCTGCTGCTTAAAGGGGGAGGGGATTTGCTTTGACTCACAGTTTCAGTGGGTTAAGTCCATGGTTGATTGGCACCAATGCAGAAGTTGGGAATGGCAGAATGATATTGCAGAGGAAATGTGTTAACTTCCTGGCACTCAGGAAGCAGAGAGTAAGGAAAGGGAGGAGCCAAGGACAAGACTACATTCTTCCAGGACACACCCATAGGGAGCACTCCTTATGACTTGTTCCTACCTCCTAATAGAAAATTCTGCTATAAACTCATCAGTGGAATAATCCACTGACAAATACAGTGCTCCATGATCCAACCATCTTTCAAAAGCTGCACATCAGAATGTGAGATTCTGTGGTGCATTTATATTTAAGATATACCAGGAAGTTTCTAGCCCAGTGTGTCATATTGTTTGATAATAGTCTAGGCACATTTTATTGTTATTTTTTATTACTTTTATTGAGAAACAAATAGCATTGAGACAGCTTCAAAACAGGTTAGTAAGACAGTTACAATAATTAACACTGTATGTTGTTGTCTTCATAGTGGTTATTCATAGTACAAGATGCAGACATGATATCCTGTCCACAAACACTATTAGTATAAATATTTCTTCTCACTGAATTAAAAGAAAGTAGCTATATATTTATCCTAACTATTTTGAATGTACAGATACAAACTGGTCCTTCATTTATATCCTACTTTTTTGTTTAGTTTTGTGAGAGATTCGTATTCCATTGCCATTTTAATACTGTAGGTGTGTAAATTCAGCAACATAATCCAATATAGTCCACTAGTCCATAAGAGTAGTGGGTTATCCATAGGACTGGCAATGGCAGAAGTTGTTGACATGAGCCTTTTATAGCTCAGCATATTAATATGGCTTGACTTTTTATAACTCATGTTTATACTTTTCTGCTGGATGGTTAATACCAAGATAAAACAAGAATATATAACAAGAGATGTAGCTTTTGTATCTAAGGTCGGTCAAATATCCTCAGGACTTACCCTGAAACCATGTACTGCAGTCTGTATATCCTTTGTCTGTGTCAGCCATGTAGATGAGTCACAGCCATTTGCTTTCTTTGAAAGCCTAAGAGAATATTTTCTCTCTAGCTGACCCTTTTCAGGAACATTCTACATCATTGATCAGGAAATTTTGGACACCACTGAGTTACAGGATGTTACACTGCAGGTCTCTGTCCTGAGTTCTCACTGACCTTGAATGGCTAGGGCCAAAATGTTGGCTGTCCTTGTAGGCCTTCTTTTTCTGTAAGTTTTGGTCTGGAAACTTAAGTTGTTAACCCTCCACAAGAGAAGCTTAATGATATTACTACCCAATAACATATGCAGCTGAGTTTAACCTTACTATCTGTCTGAATATCAAACATCTTAGATATAACATGTAACAGGTATTTTCCATCAAGTATTGATAAGTTAAATTTTAAATCTATACAGAATGTGAAGAAAAAAAGATAAAATATATTTAAAAATAGGAATAAATAATTACATATTTGTATGCAGAAATTTAGAAATCTAACTATGTACAGCATTGTAGCAGGACAGTCTTATGACATTTTTTCTTGTCTCTTGTTTTCATTTATTACCCTTTTTCAAAACAAACATTTACTTGAGAGATAGTATGGCAGTAATTGGTATGAAATGACAAGCAGTACATATTTAGAAGACAAGAACGACAGGCATTCCAAGCATGGCCCTACTAATACATATTGCTATCTTCAGTGCAGTTGCTCAGTTCACAGGTATCAGCATATATAGTTAGTGAGGGTGAGAATCCTACCAATTAACTGCTAGTTTCCAAAACTTACTGAAGATTCTCAGAATATTAGGCACATTTTAGCAACTGGTGGAGAATCCAGAAATTTCTGTATGACAATATTCCTTTTAAATTCTGCTTCCTGTAGCATAGATGAGTACCTGTTCTCAAAATACAGGTGTAAAAGAGAGACAAAACAGGAATCCAAATGAGAAGAGAGGATGTAGTGATCATTGCATTGTGCAGAGGAAGTGATTCAGATTTTGGGGATTTCTGTGATCTTTTAATAAACTCCATCAGCAGGTTTCCTTGTTTGAAATAATAAAGCCAAAAAAAAAAAAAAAACAGAAGAAAAATCAAAGTCATCTTGTTTAATTCTTTGAAAGTGTTGGATGTTTTCTGCAGAGATACAGCCATAATTCAGTTCTGCCACTCTCTCAGGGCCACTGAATGCCCAGCACTCACATGGCCTCTACTTCCTTGCTTCTCAGCTCACTGGAGACACACACGCAGGTAAGAACCATAGAGCTGGTGATGGAAATTAGCAAGCTGCTACAGGCGGCTCACAGCAGGTGCTGGGGAGAAGTCAGAGACAGAACAGTGTGGGGACTGCAGGTTTCCAGGGGAAGTTAAGACTCTGGCATCACCAGCTCACACCAGAGTGCTTGGTGACCTGTAGGCCAACTGGACACTTTCTATTCCTCTGTGTGGAAAAAGCAGATCTTGAAAAGGCTGTCAGAAGCTCATGGCAGAAGAATGGCTGAAAGAAAATAGGTATCTGGGAGTGCTGCAGTTCCTGCTGTGTGCAACAACTTCCCAAGTACAATCAGGAGACTTTTTTTTTCAAGCAGCTTAAGATACAGAACTCAATGGGCATCAAAGCAAAGTGAGGTGCACAGACACAGAGATAATGTGCATGGATGAGACCCAGAGATATTTTTGTGAACACATATGTCTTCACGTAGTGCCAGAATTTCCTGTTGGGTTAAAAAAGTGTGTAAGTGGCCATTTACATAGCTGTGTTTATGGGCAACGTCTATGCCCTTCTGAGCCTCAGTCTTCTCATCTGGCAAGTTGAATGGAGAATGCCTCTTGGGATTTTGCTGAGGATAACTGAGAGTCCTGGGGCAAAGGTGTTCAGAACAGTGGATGTCAGGTAGCAGGCTCTAGCTAGGTGACCAGAATGTAGTTCTGTGCTGTCTCATACAGGAAGGCCTCCCTGGCACGTAAGACCTCTGCAGCTCTAAGGTGGAGCATGCTTTAGGATATAGCCAGCTCCAGGAGACTGGGATGCGCCACAGAAAAAGATCTGACAGCAATTGCTCATCCTCAGCAGTTTAAAAATGACATTTTATTGAGCTCTCGTAGGTGTTATGGATGATTCCCCCTCTTTCATTTGCGTTTTGCCGGGTTGTCATCACATATTATTTGGTCAGATATTCCCGAGAAGTGTGGACCTCTCCTCGTGGGCTGTACAGGGAGGCCCGGGGGCAGTGCGGACGACAAGCCGCAGTTCCGGTGGGCTAGTACACATTTACTCTATTCCCACCCTCTGCGAGGACCCTAACTCCCGCCCTCTCCAGGCTGATTGCAGCAGCAAGCCGTACGCACGGCGCCCTCTGGTGCTCTGGAGCTGTCACTGAGTGGGTAACTGCGACCCCAGCCCGCAGCCACCCACCAAAGATGATTGTCAGGACCCCTGATTTACTGCACACTCTCACCTCTACTCCCGGTTGTCCTCGTCCCCCACCCAGAATCCACAACACTCAGACCCAGGGTTGCTTCATGTTTTTATTTCTGTAGCTAAACTATTCCTAAAACCCAGAACTCTTTGGGGTGAATTTTACGGCCCTGTGCTTTCAGGGCGCTGACTCTTAAGACAGCCGAGCCTGCAGTGAATGAAGTTCAGGCCAGGTTAAGGCTGAGCCTGTCCCTGTCCCTGAGGGCTGGTCCTGTTTACACAGTGGCACTGCTAGTATTGACCCCCACCTCGCAGCACTTTCATGGTGTCTTTTGTTGCCCTCCCCACAATTCTGGGGGAGTGGGGGTAGCACCCAAAGGAGGATAGGACTGGCTACATATAGCTAAACATAAGTTTGTGGCCCAAGCATTCCCCCAGAAAAAAAAAGAAGGGCTCCTGACATTTTAGAAAGCTCTGGTACTTAATCAGATGTAGACATGGATTCCACCCCTGTGGAGTTTCTGGCTATTGCTTTGCAAACTATTAAAGTAAACTGGATTTACCAAAGGGAAAATAAATTGGCAAGGGCCTGCTGTGCCAAAATGTGGGTTGTTATCAGCACGGGCGTTTAATGAGGACTGAATTATCATTAGTACGTGGACAAAATTTATAGTGCATCATTAATACTTCTGAAGGACGACATCTAGGCGTCGTCTACTTCCTTCTGCAAATGTGGATGGGATTCAGAATGGGCATCTGGATCGCCTGCACATTTTGAATGGCAATCTAATTATCATTCATTTCTGAATTTGGCCATGGGGCTTGTAACAGCATCCCTCATTTTCCCGCTCTCCACATACTTAATGACACTGAGATTTCTGTCTGCTCCCTCCTAATGAGTTGTATTATTGAATAGCAGAGGTTGTGAAGACACATATTCATCTCTTCAAATGTTAAAATGTTTTTAACTGCAAAAGTGAGAAAAAGAATGATTATCGTCTCAATTACGGCATTATCTTCTCTTACTTGAGTTCCCCCTCCTTTTATATAAGCTCAAAAGGACAGGTTTATCACAAGTTAGTAGAACATTACAATTCAGTACTCATCCCCAGATGTGTTTTCTGTGAAAGGCAGATCTGTAAGCATTGGAGAGAGAAAATGATAAGAAAGGTATAATAGCAAGAAACAATGTTTGTCACCTTCAGAAAGCTCAAAGCTTCTACAAGCATTCGTATTTTGGGATCTCCTTACATGCATGCTTACCTTCTCTTTTTTCCCTTACACAGCCTCCAGATTTCTGATTTATTGGTTTATATATACAAAATTCAAACTTGATTTTTTTCTACCAATGTTCAGATACTGTTCATCTGTCCAATCTCCTTGCAAAGGACAAAACCTGGAGAAAATACCATGTCCAGTGTCAAGGAAGATTTGCATGGCCCAAGATTTATCAGAGGCCTAGATAGCTTTAGCTTATGGGTAAGTAACCAGAATTCCTGAGACATGCAGCAAAAGGCCTAAGAGTGCATTTGTGAGTTCACCAAAAGTACTTGGCCTTCTTGGAAGAGTGGGTTAGTAGGTGGAGTTCAGGCTGAAATCCCAGGAAGGGTAATTGGTTATTTTTCCAGTTATCCTAACACTTTTCAAAGTAAAAGGCCCCTGCGAATATGATCTTTGAACTCCAGACCCAATGGTCAGAGCTAGCTCAGCCTGGTATTGCCAGAATGCAGTGGGCATCTAAGAGTTGAGATCTGGAATCTTACTTTCCCTAAGTGCTTGTACTGTCAGTGTATCCCTTGTCCCTGAGTCTTCTCTCCTCATATGAAGATGCAGAAAGCCAACCTATAGGGATTAGAATGGTTCCTCAAATGGAAGGCTGATAGGAAGAGCTAGGTCATTGTTCTTTTTAGTTTGTTGAGGATGTGCATTCTGAGAATTCTCTTGGGGTGGGAGTTAGAGGGAACCAAGAAGCTCGTCCCCTACAATTCTTTTCAAGTAAGAATAGTGAAATGCAGTGTTTCCTTGGGAAATAAGAGACATGTTCATATTCAAAGGAACTAATGCTGGGGTAAGCACTGTGATGCAATGGAAATATTTCTGAGTTTATAAATCCATGGAAAAGGTTTAATTAAAGAACTGAGGATTTATTCCAAAGCTGACAGGATGTGGAATCATCTTCAAATCCACCAATAAGGTATAAAGAAAACAATCTCCAAAAGGATGAGAAGCATTAAAGCAAGAAGCAAGAAGAATGGAAGTCACACCCAGAAACAGCTGTGTGGGCAAGCACTGTGGTCTGGGTACAGGGCAAAGGGATAAAATAAAATCTCGTTGTGCAGAGGAACTCTGCCTGGGAACACAGTCCTGTTGACAAGAGGAGGGTGGAACAAATGCCTCTGGAGGCACCTTTTCCTGGCACATTCTCACACAGATACATGTTTTTCCTTTCTCTTTTCAGTGAAAGCTAAATTTGCTGTGTTTTGTGCAGAATTAGAACTGAAAGAGATTTCTAGAATCGACATTCCTCTTTCATGATCATGATTAGCAGTCCTGGGATAGATTTTTATACAGAGAGAAGCTTTATAAGTACACATTCTTTAATAGACACACACCAAATGCCTGATCATTGAAAGATTTTCATTTTTCTAAGGTGACGAACAGCTTTGGTTGCCATGGCATTTGTCAATATCATTTTCACTACGCAACCTCTTATAGAACCTTCTTTTTTAATAAAACCTACTCAGAACTTCAATCCTGCCGCTACTGCTGCTTTTTCTTTATCTTGGTCCGATGTGAGGGTTATGGTGTTACTAAAGCTTTCTTGGACAATGCAGACTTCTTTTCAAAGGATTAACAACACCAGGATATCTGTGACATTGCAGCTCTTTGAAACTATGCAGATTTTGGGACAGATGATGATGTTGAATGTTTTATTCCTTTCTCTGGGCTGGAAAAGTCAACTTTTGTAAATACTTTTGAAGGGAAATTAATCTGCAGCTAAGTGGGAGTGGAGAAGTTGTGTGACATATTATATAAGTTTCTCAAATGTCTTTGTGGATACAATTGAGAAAAATACCCTTTATGAACAAAAGTCAGTTTTTCCTGGAGTTGGGCTTAGCTTTCATTAGAAACATGAAAGTACAATTTATATTAGTTATTAAATGACAAATTTTTTATCTTGTACTTGCCTCCATGGGTCAATCTTTCACCCCAAATTATTTGGGAATTTGAGACTGGTGAGGTCACTGATGCTCTAGGACTGTATGAAAAGCAACACTTATATCCTGAGGCTCTCTGGGGTGAACAGGCCACATACCCAAGCAGATCTCTTTAGCTTTAGTTTGGCTTTTGTTTTATTATGCTTAGGCATGAGGTTGGGGTAAAGGTTCCTATGCATGGGTTGGAATTTGCATGGCTTGAGTTTCTCCATGGGTGCTAGCAGAAGTATCTCCCAGCATTGCTTATGAATGTGCTCCAGTGTGGGGCCAGGGGAAGAGAGGAGTTGGGGCTGAAAGCTGTCATTTGTCAAACACCAGAAATGGATTTAGAGTTTGTTTTAATTCACCTCTGGCGTTTCACTGATGACTGCCTTGTGCCATGTTTTTTAAATTGAATTTGAGCTTACTTAAGCTGTCATGGTGTTCTATGAGGCATACAGACTGAGATCAGTAAGAGAGGTGAACCATCCATTGAATACCTTACACAAGAGCTTAGTATTGTTTATCCTGAGAACGGAAATAAATAAGTGCTTTGATCACTCATTGTCACTGATATTTGGAACTCCTGAGAAGATAAGAAGTGCCTTGATGAGAACTTTTATTATCACACTTAATATGTGAAGAGATATGTGTGACCCTGATTTGTATTTTGGGTATTTGTGAGGGAATAAGTGCTGTGGGTTCTTGTTCTGGTTTTGATCTAGAAGGTTCTTCCAAAGTCAGAGAGAGAGAGAGAGAGAGAGAGTTTTGCAAGGTGATTAGATTGCGGGGTGTTACTGCCCTCATCAGTGGGTTCACCCACTGATGATTCCATAGCTGAACGTACTATTAACAGATGGTGCCTGGCTGGCAGGGATCACTGGATGGCAAGACATAAAAGAGCATATTCTTGTTCCCACCCCTCCCTTCTCTCTCTGCTTCCTGGAAGTCCTGGGTTGAGAGGCTTTCCTCCACCATGCCCTTCCACACTATAATTTCTGCTCTGGAGAAGCCAGCAAGGACTGAACCTTTGCAAACTGTGGGAAAAAATAAATGTCTTATCCTTAACTTGTCTATGTCAAGTATTTCTTTGAGACAGCCTTGATGTATATTTTTGGCTGGGCTTGAAATCACCACTTTGCTATCCTAGAAATTATCTTGGTCCTCCAGCTACACTCTCCTGAGTGCTGTTATAGGCACCTTTCACCGTGCTGCATTGTGTCAAGTATTTTGTTCCAGTGATGGAAAATAGACTAATACAGTTACTTACCACAAAAGAAACACTATTGGACAAAGAATTGTTGACACTGTTAGAACCAGATGGCTAGGTTGTTGACAGTGTTGCAAGAGTCTATAAGACCATGCATGCTTTATCTTAGTCTTAACCATCCAGCAGAAAAGTATAAAACCGAGGTATAAAAAGTAAATCCATAGTAATAGGCTGAGCTATAAAAGGCTCAAGTCAACAACTTCTGACATTGCCAGTCCTATGGATAGCCTACTACTATTATGGACTACTGGACTATATTGGATTATTTTGCTGCATTCAGGCACCTACAATATTTAAATGGCAATGGAATACCCTTCTCTGACAAAGCTAAACAAAAAAAGGGGGCATAAATGAAGAATCACTGGCAAGCGCAGGGTGCTGAGTGCAATCCCTGGCACTGCAAAAAAAAAAAAAAAAGAGAGAGAGAGAAAAAAGAAGGACCATTTTGTATCTGTATATACAAAATAGTTAGGAGAGACATACAGCTACTTTCTCTTAATTCAAGGAGAAGAAAGATTTATGCTAATAATATTTGGACAGGATAAAATGGCTTCATCTTGTACTATGAATAACCACTACAAAGCAAACAATATGCATTTTATTAATTATTGAAACTATCCTATGAATCACTGTTAAAACTATCTCATTGGTATTTGTTTCTCAATAAAATTAATTTTAAAAAAGAGAGTATTTTTTTACACTGTATCCTCTCATGCTAAAATGGCTACCTGAAATTTGGCCAATTTTGTTAATAGCTGGGTTCTGTCTTTGAGAGGTTTAGGATGCACGTCAGCAGGGCTACTGTCTATTAGGTACAGAGACTTCCCTTTTGGTCCATTCCGGTGATCTGACATGGCTCCCTAAGTGGTCTTTAGGTCTGAGAGAAATGAAATCTCCTTCACAGCCACTGCATCCAGTAAGAGTTTGAGGACAAGAGAGGACAGCCTGTTCTGAAGGTGGGATATGCCAGAGGGCTCAGGTTTAGCTCCCTTATGTACCTGTCACTTTCATCTTAATAAGGAGGGGTGCTGCCTCCATGGTCAGATGCATAATGGGCAGCTGAGTGAAAAGAGCTAGTTGTGGAAGGCTCTACCCCCAAAGGGACCGAGTATACAGCCCAGCAGTGGATGCTGTAGTGAAACATAGCAAGAGTAGTGTTTTGTCTGTTTGTTTTTACACTGGAATCCCACAAAAAACTGATGGCTGTCACAAGTAATCCAGAGACTCCAGGGAGTATGAGAGGAGGCAGCTAATAGCTCTGCATGAAGAATTAATTTTTTTCAAGTTTGAACATGGGCTAAATTGGACTATCAAGAGACACTAGGAACAATGTTCTCTTCCTTCAATATATTTTATACAAATGGTGTTACCATCTTTGTAGACCCTGTTTTACTCTATATCGGTCCATTTAATGATTTTCGTTTATTTTATTATTTATTTACTTATTTTTAACAGAAAATAGAGGTCAGATGGAGCCTTCTCTCCTGATATGATTTTTAAGTAGCAGACAAACACACGGTTCCATTTTTGTCAAGTCAATTTTAAATGCAAGTATTTACTTATATTTTGGTTTATCGCTCATTGAGTAAGGGCAGCTGTACCTATGAGGGGCTATGTTAAGCCAATGTACACTGTCACTGTGGGAGATTTTTGCCAAGGCAGAAATTCTAATAGGTGAGTAACGACTTTTTGGTTTTTGTTTCATGCTTGGTAATTCACATAAGCATACGGGGGATTCTGCATTTATATTAGAGAGACTCCCAACTATAGCTTTAATTTGAACCACGGCATATCAATTGAAACCATGAAAGTTTGCCAGTTGGTGTCTTTCAGCACATGTTAAAGTTAACCAGAGCAGCATTTTAGAACTACAAAAGCCAATCAGCATCCTTTCATCTTCATTAATTGCTTTAGTGCAATTTGGATCAATAGCAGGCTTGTTTCAACATCTCTTTATTTCCCTATATCAGGTTTATTTTGTTTGTCTGGGTTGTTACTGGATATGCTTTGTTGGGTTTAAGGGTCATCTCTGGTCATATTTACAAGTTTATTCCTCCTGAGAGCCCCCAGTCAGTATCATCAGGATAAGGGGCTTTCTTATGCTAATTGTCTGTATCATTGAATCCAGGAACTATGAACATAAGTTCAAATTAACCCTTTGACTCTTGATCTGTTATTGTACTCAGTAGAACAGAGCTCCTTCACTGACCCATTTTGTAGTTATTAACTAGAGTTATGAAGTCTTTTGGCTTTTTGAAAGGATGTGGGTAGAAAGCAATTAGTTTGCACAAGGGTGTCTGCCATAGTGGTACCATGGGGTTTTCACTTATAATCCTGAGAGTCAGGACCTTTTTTCTACTGAGGCATCTGAGCTGTCTGCTTTGAAGAATAGACACAGAGCACTCTACCTGGTGGCTCTTCTTCCTCAAATCAACAATCACCTGTGATCACTTGATGGGCCCAAATATTGCACATGGCATTCATATTTTTCTAAGTGCTCCATAGAACAGAACCAATGGGTGGCTGAAACGGAAACAGTCATCACAGGATAAAAGTCATTCCCCTAGTCTAGTATCAATTACAGTTTATGCTGGGACTGCGATAGGAGATTCATTCTGAGATAGAGATGGGCTGAGACACACAACTTTAAAGAGGTTCTGATCCTCTACTCTTGTCGCTAAGTGCATCTTTCTGACTAGGTGTATTAGTCATTTTCCTCTCACTGGGACAAAATGCTCAATATCTGTAACTTAAAGTAGGAGAGATTTATTTGGGTCAAAGTTTCAGAGGATTCAGGACATAGTGAAAGGGCATGGAAGAGGATAGCTGTTTACTCCATAGCAGGAAGAAAACATATTTGTGAGTAGTGGATTGACAACTGGTGGGCAACTTCTAACACCTAGCTGAGCAGAATCCCTGTGGTTCTTGTTGTGGGAGTCCCACCTGAGGATTGTTGGCAGAAAACAAGAGACAAAACTGCAGGAGAAGAAGAATTAGACTCTGTATAAGGGAAGTTGTTGGGTGCTATCAGAAGCTGCAAGGAACTATTGGTGGTCCCTTTGAGGGCATTGTCATGCTGGCTTTCCCAGTGAACTTGGCTATTTCATCAGAGAAAGACCATGAGACCTTGCTGTCACTGAGAATGGTTACAGTTCATTTTGGGTGTCCTCACTTTGAGCATCACTTCCTGGCTCTGGAGGGGAAGATGGTATACACTTCGGTCTCCTGGAGAAGCTTGTCACATTGGCTTTCCTGATAAGAACTCCTCTTTCCTCATCATTGGAGGAGCTTGGGAACTCACTGCTGCTGATGGCTGTGGTGCTTTTGAGGGGAAGGCTCTACTTCTTATCTTCAGCGTTGCTTTCTGGCAATAGTGCAGATCCCCCAGCCTGCTAGCACAGATCCTTAATCTCACTGGCACAGACTTGCTATTTAGCTTCCACCACTGACCTTTGGGCTTCCCAGGGCAGACCTGTGAAGCATCCCTGCATGAGACATTATTGTAGGATCCAGGCCCTCAGGTGGATTTTTGGTTTTTAGTATGTGGACAGATTTCCTGCACTCTTTATAGATGATTCTTTGGATGATTCATCATAAATTAATATTTTTATTACCTAAAGAGAATACAAAGTAGTAACAAAGAAACTTTAGAAATGATACAGAACTTCATCAAACAAAATAATAGGAATTCAACAATGGTTGTTGTATTGCATAATGTTGTCCTCAAATTAGTCACTCATATTACCAGATATAACCATGAAAAAATGGTTGAAAAAGTTATAAGGAATTAAAGAGGACATGAAAAAAATCAAGCATTGACTGTTCCTCTCTAGACTCACAGTACCATGATCCAAGCCATTCTACATAGTTCTTCCTCCACCTCCTACCCTTTTCCCCATCCCAGTTTTTCCTTCCCTTTGAACAGATTCTTTTCCTTTTACATTATTTGTTGTACCTTTTAGATTTTATTTACTATTTTAGGTTCTTACAATATGATGGTTGCACATGTAGGTCTAGTTTATTTCACTTATACGTATGGCGTCTAGTTGCATCCATTTACCTATAAAAACCTCAAATTTATCTTTTTATAGCTGAGTAATACTCCATTATGTGAAAATACCACATCTTTTTTTATCCATCTCTCAGTTGATAAGCATTTCGGTTGCTTCCAAATTTAGCTATTAGAAATTGTGCTGCTTGGGTCAGCCAAATAGCTCAGTGGATTAAAGCACCTGCAAGCAGGCACAGGGGATGTGGTTCAATCCCTTGGGCCTGCCATGCCAGCTATGCCTCTGGGGCACACTGAGATTGCAATTGAGACTTGGCACTGTGGCGCATACCTGAAATCCCAGCACTTGGGAGGCTGTGAACAGGTGGATCACTATGAGTTTGATGTAGTAGTGAGACTCTGAAAACTCTAGATCCTTCCCTAAAATACAAAAAAAGAGGTGGGGTGGGGAGATGGCTCAGTAGAATAAGAACTTTTCTGGCAAGCACAAGGGTCTGAGTTCAATCCCCAGTTCTGCCAAAAAAATTGTATTGCTCTAAATATGGGTGCACATAAAGCACTATGGTGTGATGTTTTCAGTTCATTTGGAAAAATGCTTAGGAGGGAAATAGCTGGGTTGAAAAGGACTTCTCAATCCTAGCTTTTTGAGAAGTCTCCATAGTGATTTCCATAATGGTTGTACCAGAGTGTAGTGCCACCAACAGTGAAAAGGGTTCCTTTTTCCCAGTAACCCTTCCAGTATTTGTTATGATGCATTTCTTCATGTTAGCCATCTTTTCTGGGGTGAAATGGAATCTTAGTATTGTTTTAATTTGCATTTCTTGAATGACTAATGATGCTGGATATTTTTTTCATGTATTTACTTTCCATTTTTATTTCTTCACCTGAGAAAGTGTATATTCACCTCAGATGTCCATTTTTAGATTGGGTTTTTGAATTTCGTGGGCCTGATTATTTTTAATTCTTTATATGTTCTAGATAGTAGTCATTTGTCTGAGGGACAGTTGTTGTAACTTTTTCTCAATTTGTGGGTTTTCTTTTTACTCTGTTGGCGATTTTTTTTTGAAGTCCAGAACATTTTCAACAAGAAGAGATCCAGGTGGTTGATTTTTAAAGTATTAAAATAATATAATATGTGTCCTGTATTGTGTTATTCCCCTTGTAAAACCTCAGGCTATCACAGAGAGAGACAGAGAGAGAGAGAGAGAGAGAGAGAGAGAGAGAGAGAGAGAGAGAGAGAGAGAGGTGGTAGATGAGCTAGGGATATGAATGTACTGTTTCATGTCACGCCAACACCCCCAGTGACACACATCCAACCAGGCCCCACCGTCTAGCAGCACATTCAGCTATAAATTCAGAGATGGATGAGTCCGCGGGTGAGTACAGTGTCTCCATGATTCAGTCACCTTCCGAAAGCCCCACTTCTGAGCACTGGAGACTTTTGGAGACATTGAGATCTAAACCATAACACTAGGTCAGGTGGGTCTGGAACTGAAGTGTGCTAGGACTTCAGTACAGCACAAAGAAGCACACATGTTAATGCAGTTCACTTTCTGTCCCATCACATATCCAAGAGCACTCTGGGAAGTAGGCAGCAGCTCAAGTTCATGCCTGCCAGGAGGCTCCAAAAGCAGTTTGTAAGGTGAAAGCAAGTGTGAAAAGACCCCCAGAAGGCAATGGTTATTCCTTATACTCTCCAGCTCTCAGCATCCATTATGAAGAGGTTCTCTCCCAAATGGCAGGGTCTGTACCTCCACCCCAGATTGGTTTGGATCTGGAGACCAATGATACTACACAAGCTCCATGATTTATTGAGGTAACTATTGAGTTTCTTGAGTTATTTATTCACCCCATGAGGCTTTCAGAAGAGAGTAGAACCAACATCCAAGCCTGCCTGTGTGGCTGACATGAAGAAAGGTGAGTGACTGGGTTTAACTGTACTCATGGGGTGTGATCAGAATGAAGGTTCTTGCATAGACACCAGAGTTTTCTGGATTTGATCTTGATCATTTGTGCCAAAGGATGGAGTGCCTGGGTTTTCTTCCTGATTTACCTCCATGTGGAGCAAAAGGAAGGCGGGGGTGATGGACCTTGAAAGCTGTTGACAATTGAGTGCCAACAATGGACTGGTCATTACAGTCACCATGTCCCTCTAGATGATATACAGCATGTGCTGATAGAGTTAGTGGCAAATGGGAGATCAATAAAATGATGAAACTGCCAAATTGCTGCAAGAGAAAAATATCACAGAGTTCAGGAAAAATCAGTTGGGAGAAGAAAAAATAGTCACATATCACAGAAGCAAAAACAGAGCTCTGGAATGAAGTGACTTTGGCCAGAAAATGGGAGAATTCCTTGGCTATGTCATAGTTTCTCAGGGCTTCAAAAAAGTTGAGAAAAAAAATACATTCCTAATACCTTTCCAATTAATGTTTCCAAGGCAGATCAAGGCCTTAAAAAATAAATTCTTCACGCTTAAATATCAAGCTGTATATGTCTCTTGCTCTTTCCCAGGTTAGTCAATCCTTTTCAGTGTAACCAAACTGCTTTCTGTCAAACTGCTTTGTGCCTGATGGAGGGCAGTAGATCTGGACATTTGGATAAGGAGGATTGAGTGGTAGAGTTAATGTGAAATACAGAGATTTTTATTAGTTTCTTAGGACTGCCAATAACAAAGTACCACATTGGGCCCTTAAAATAAAGGATGCTTTACAGTTTGGGAGGCTGGAAGTCTGAATCAAGGTGTTGGTGGGGTTGGTTCTTTTTGAGGGCTCTGAGGAAGAATGTGGTCGAGGACTTTTCTCTGGCTCCTTGTGGTTTGCCAGCCATCGTTGTCATTCTTGCAGTTGCTGAGGCATCACCCTGAACTGTCCCATCAGGATGTCACAATGATCTCCCTGTGTCGGTGTCTAAATTTCATTCTTCTATAGGTAAATATAATTATCGTGGATTAGGGGGCCAGGAAGATGGCTCAGTGGAATAAGCACTTCCCTGGCAAGCACAAGAGCCTGAGTTCAATCCCCAGTTCTGCCAAAAAAAATTATGATGGGTTAGGCTCCAGTGCAAGTACTTCATCTTAACTAGCTCATCTGTAAAGACCCTGTTCCCAAGCAAGGCACTGGAGGTTAAAACTTCAGTGTAGAGGTCACAATTCAACCCCTGATTTTGAAGGGCTCATAAGATGAAAAGAATGTAAAAGTATCTCATTAAAATTTATTGCTATTTATACATTGAAATGAAAATATTTCACATTTATCAGATTATGTACAATGTATTACCAAGTTAGTTATGCCTCCTTCTTTGCAGATTACTTATATGGCTTCAAATTACTTGCATGGTTTGAGAAAAATTTCAAATTACTTACATGGTTCACATTTCAGGCAAAAATTCTGTCTCTATGAAACAAAACTTCTCTAAAACAAGTAGTAACCATCTAAGGCCTGCATACCAAATCATTTCCACTAGATCTGCTGCAAATAAAGTTTTATTGGAACACGGCCATGTTCATCAGTGTACATATTGCCTATGATTGCTTGGATGCTGTAATAGAACATTTGCTTGTTCATAACAGATATCACAAGGACTACAGTGCTTAAAAATTGACTATCTGTCCTGTAAAGAAAAAAAATTTGCTGACATCTGGTCTAAAGCATGGTTCTGGTCTTGTCACAGCCCAGTCTTGGAAACAAGCAGTACATCTGGATACACTGAGTCCAGCCATTCCACTCCAGCTTTGATCATACCTCACCCTTCTTAGTGATCATCAAAAACCAAGCAAGCTGAAGCCAGGGTCTGAGTACTTGACTACTCTTATAGGGCCTGCACTGTCTAGGCACAGCCTGGCACTCAAGGGCAATAAAGATATTCATATAGTGAATTATAAGTGTCATGGACACTTGGTTAGGGTGGGGCCTGAGAATGGGTGATTGTGTGAACACAGCTGAAATTGACTTGGGCTTGCATTACTTCTCATTTGACGTGTAAAGGAAAATTTACATTCAGGCAGTTCCAGTTTCTATTGTGGGCTTGCATAGATTTGAGCTGCTGTTGCTGCTTTTGATAACTACAGCCATCATTTAGTGAGAGCTTACCATGTGCCAGTCCTTTGGCTAAGGGTGTTATCAATGCACCATTTCATATAATTTACCCACGCCAGAAAGGTTGGGACAGTCAGTTCCACTGTAAGTCTTGTTTTGAAAAATGTGAATTTGGCGTAGTATGATTGATGCATTTGAGCATAATATGAACTTCGTGTTCACTTATGCACTATTTCTTCCACCTGAAAGATCAGGTGGATACAAGAAACTGCACCTAGCTGAATTGAACCAGCTAGGGATATGTAAAACATGCACACATGAATGTGTGGACACACACACACACGCACATACTTCCAACTTTCACTGGGTGCTTCAGCTTACTGGAATGTGTGACACAAGCCCACATGTCCAAATCCAGTCTGACAACTTTCTGTTGGGCTTTAGAACATTTTCCATGCACTACCTCATGAGAAGTCACAAGCTGCAGCTTTTTCAACTGCCCTTCCACCAGGTCTTTTTTTTTCCTGTATTTAGCACAGGTTCTACAGGGTCTAGTAGATCAGACTTCTATTGATTCCCCTGTTTTCAGCCTCCTGAGCACTGGGAATATACTTGCATGCCACCATACCAAATATCAAACTCTGTCTCAGTGCGTCATGCAGATGGGGCTGGAACAGCACTCTGGGGATTGATAGCACATTGTGCTCTATCTAAGCAGGCACTTTAGTCTGCTGAGCTGTTGGACTGGCCCACAAACTAGGTCTTTTGTTTTTATTACTTTTATTTATTTTTTATTTTATTTTATTGAAGAACAAATAGCAATGAGACAGTTTCAAATCAAATTAGTAGGGCAGATTCAATAATTAATACATTGCATATTGTTTTCATAGTTTTTTTGTTGTACAAGGTGCATACATGATATTCTATTTACAAATATTATTAGATCTGATTATTATTATTTTTTTGTTGTGGAACCAGGGATTAAACTCATGCTCTTGCCAGGAAGCACTTACTCTACTGAGCCATCTCACTGGCCATACAAACACTATTAGAGCAGAGGCCTCTGATCAATGAATTAAGAGAATACAGCTGTATACTTATTTTTTAAGGTGAATTATAGTGCAGCTTCAATAATTAATATTTTTACATTGTTATTTTCCCAGTGGTTATCCACAGTACAAGAAGCAGACAGGATATCCTGTCCAAACACTATTACTGCAAATTTTCTTCTCATAGAATTATACAAAAGTACTGCATATTTATCTTAACTGTACTGTTTATACAAATACAGAATGGTTCTTATTTTGTATCCCCTTTTGTCAGTTTAGCCCTGTCAGAGATGGTTATTCTATTGTCATTCAATTATTATAGGTGCTTGAGTTCAGCAAAACACTACAACGCAGTCCAGCAGTCCACAATATTAGTTGGTTACCGAAGAAGTTATTGATTAGAGCCATTTACAGCTCAGTTTATTATTATGGCCTTATTTTATATACCTCATTTTTATACTTTTCTGCTGGATGGTTAAGACTGAGATAAAGCAAGACCTACATAACAAAAAATGTAAGTTTTGTAACTGATGAGGTCAGTGAAGTCTCCTCAGGGTTTATTTTGTAATCCTGTACCTCAGTTTGTAGATCCTTTTGCTGTAACAGCCATGCGGATGAGTCACAGCCAATGCTTGACCAGTTTGATGTCTATGAGAGCCTGAGAGAAAGTCTTCTCTCCATGTGACTCTCCTTAGGCACACTATAGAACTTCAGTCTCTTTCCTCTGTGGCTCCATAATCTCGTTGAAAATTTGGGGCACAACTGAGTTCCAAGATGTTGCAGTACAGATTCACCTATGTCCTGAGTCTTCATGACCTTGAGAGGTTAGGGCCAAAATGTTGGCTGACCTTGTGGCCCTTCCATTTCTGCAATTTTTTATCTGTGAACTTAGGTTGTTAGCCATCCAGAAGAAAAGCTGATTAATACCGTACAACATATGCAGTTCAGTTTACCCTAATTATCTGACTAAATTCTTTTTAGCTGTTGTTATACCTTTCTATTTGTATTTCTTCTTTTGATTTCTTGTATTAGGGAGACTATACGATATTTGCACATGTGTGTCTGGTTTATTTCACTTATGAGTATATGTTCAAGTGGCATCCACTTCAATATAAAGGCTTCAAGTTTATCATTCTTTATAGCTGAGTAATACTCCATTGTATAGAAATACCACATCTTTTTCAACTATTCCTCATGTGATGGACATCTTTTTTGTTTCCAACATTTTGCTATCAGAAATTGTGCTGCTATAAACATAGGTACACATATATCACTGTTATATGATGTTTTCAGTTCCTCCAGGAACTAGCTTAAATGGGATTTCCACTCCTAATTTTGTGAGGAGTCTCCACACTGATCTCCACAATGGTTGGACCATTCTACATTCCCACCAGCAGTGGAAAAGGCTTCTCTTTTCACAACATCCTCCCCATCATTTGTTGTTGGTTGATTTCTTTAAGATAGCCATTTTTTCTGGGGTAAGACGATATCTTAATATTGTTTTAATTTGCATTTCATGGATGGCTAGTGATGTGGAACTTTTCTTCACTTCTTTAATTTCATCCTCTGAGAAGTGTGTATTCATTTCAGACGCCCATTTTTGGACTGAGTCTTTAAATTCGAGGTCCCTAATATATCCTAGTTCTTTATATATTCTAGAGAGCAAACCTTTGAGTGCTTACTAGTTAGGATTTTTTCGAAATTTGTGGGTTGTCTTTTCACTTTGTTGAAAATTTTGACTTGCAGAAATACCTCAAGAAGTGTTGATTCCAGTTAATTCTTTCAAGTGTTTCCCATGCAAATACTTGTTTGCTATTATTTCTGTCCATATTCTTTTTATCTTATTTGTATTGGCTCCATCTTTCTCACTGATGCCTATTGGTCTCCAATTGTTCATCCTGGCATCGTCTTGCACCAGTATCTTCAAGATATGAAACTCTGTCTTTGCTTTCACTTAAATGGTTTTGTAGACTCGTGTTTGAGATTTTAAGTTCTTCTGTATCTCTTTGACTCTGCTTCATGAAATCTATTTCTTTCCTGTATTGCTCATTACAGGAATCTGTCATATTTCTGATCTCCTCTTTTGTTTTTATCAATGTCTTCTTTAGAGGTAGCTATTAATTCTTTTATTGCAGAGTTTTTTCCAACTTGGGTTTCCTCTATATATATTTGTAATTGATTCGCTATGTCAAAAGCTATGATTTCAAAGATTTCTTTTATTTCAGAAATTATTTCTGCTCTGAGTTGCTCTTTACCTTTCTTCTGTTGTTTCTTTGCTTGTGACAGTGTTAATTCATATTTCAGCTGGAATAGTGTTCTCCGCACTTGTTCTGGGTGTACATTGGGTTTCCCCGATATGTTTTGGATTTGATTCATTACTTCAGATGCTATGCATTCAAAAATTTCTTATTTTATTTTGGGCGTTAATGTTCATCTGAGTTCCTCTATACCTTTGTGCTATTGTTAGTTTGCTTCTGACTCTGTTAATTCATTCATTTCAGCTGAGTTTGTGTCCTCTGCACTTGTTCTTGGTGGACCCAAGGCGTGAGATTGCATTTTTCTCCTTGTCTTTGTCATTTTGTATAGCACTGACCAAGATGCCCATCACATGAAGAATGATTGATAAAAGATGTGGTATTCTTCTGCAATTAGTATTTTTCAGCTATAAAGAATGATAAACTTGAAGCCTTTATATTGAAGTGGATGCCACTTGAACATATACTCATAAGTGAAATAAACCAGACACACATGTGCAAATATCGTATAGTCTCCCTAGTATAAGAAATTAAAAGAAGAAATACAAATAGAAAGGTATAAGAACTAAAAAGAATTTAATCAGATAGTTAGGGAAAACTGAACTGCATATGTTGCAGGGTAATAATCACCTTCTCTTC
>PVKA01022007.1:0-37774 GCA_004027165.1 Ctenomys sociabilis
TTATTTACAATGTGCGGCCTATTATTAATCTCATGCTATGCATTCACTTCAGAAATATTTCTCTAAAATTCACTCTGTCTACATCTTATATCTTTCATATTTCAATACTTGTCTACAATTTCTAATACACTATATAATTATTAATTTTCCATAAAGATAATGAAAGAAAAATTAAACAGAAGAAAACAGACACAAATTATTTTATCTATATAAAGACAAACCATAACAAATATTAAAAATTAAGGATAAAGTAACATTTTTTTCTGAAATAAAATACTTTAAACAGTGTATTGGCATAAGTTTTCATACCTGGGAAAAGTGATTCAGAGTAGGAGGAGCACATTGGGAAAGCTATTATACTTTGGCAGCAAAGACTTTTCTAGGCAAAAAGACCAGCTGATTTAAAGAGAAAAACTGTTACAAGATTAGTGAATATTAGCATATCAGATAAGAATATGACAATGGAGAATCTTCAGAAGGTTTTCAAATCTAGCAGTTAATTGGAAGGATTCTCTCCCTAACTAAACATATGTGCTCTTACTTGTGAACTAAGCAACTTCACTGAAGATGGCAATGTGTAAGAGTAGGTTCATGCTTGGACTACCTGTCATTCTGGTCTTCTGAATACGTGCTGCTTATCATGACATGCTGGTTGCTGCCATGTTGTCTCTCAGGTAGATGTTTATTTAAATAGAGGGGGTGGTGAATGAAGGCAGGAGACAGGAAAAGCAGTGTTGCAAGACTGTCCTGCTACAATGCTGTATATGGTTGGATTTCTAAACCTATATATAAACAAATATAACTGTTTATTCTTATTTTTAAAATATATTTTATTTTTTTAATTTTTTACATTATATTTTGTAGGAACTTAAAGTTTAACATTATAGTACTTGATGAAAAATACCTGTTTCATGTTAAGCCTAAGATGTTTGATATTCAGACAAATAGTAATGGTAAGCTCAAAAGCCTAGGTTGTATGGCAATAACAATAAGATTTTCTTCTGCATGTTAACAACCTAAGTTTTCAGACTGAAAATTAGAGAAAAAGCAGGGCCACAAGGACAGCCAACATTTTGGCTCTAGCCTTTCAAAGTCAATTAAGACTCAGGACATAGGAGAACCTATAGTGTAACATCATGCAACTCAGTGATGCCCTAAATTTTTTGATCAGGGAGATTATGGGGCCAATGAGAAAAGTGATCAATGATGCAGAGTGGCCTAAGGAGAGTCACATGGAGAGAAAACATTCTCTCAGGCTTTCACAGAAAGCAAATTGGTCAAGCAATGGCTTGACTCATCCACATGGGTGACACAGACAAAGGATCTACAAACTGTGGTACAAGGTCTCAGGATAAATCCCGCAGGGATTTGACTGACCTTAATTAGATACAAAAGCTGCAATTCTTGTTACATAGGTCTTGCATTATCTTGGTCTTAAACATCCAGCAGAAAAGTATAAAAAGGAAGTATAAGAAGTAAAGCCATATTATTATGCAGAGCTGTAAAAGACTCAGGTTAACAACTTCTGACATTGCCAGACATGCGGACTACTGGACTATTTTGGAATATTTTGCTGAATTCACACACCTATAATATTTAATAGAAAAGACTGAACATAAAAGGGGATACAAATAAATGACCACGTTGTGTCTGTATATTCAAAATGGTTAAGATAGATATGCAGCTACATTCTCTTAATTCAATGGATAGAGGGGTCTGCTCTAATAGTGTTTGTAAATAGACTATCATATCTGCATCTTGTACAACAAATATCCACTAAGAAACAATATGCAATGTATTAATTATTGAGTCTTTCCTACTAATGTGATTTGAAATTGTCTCATTGCTACTTGTTTTTCAGTAAAATTATGGGAAAAAATGCAAGAGAAGCAAATGTGAGCTAAATACTTCATCTACTTTATTGCTATTTACTGTCATTTATTATTTATCACTATATACTATGTAATTTACTTTCAGGCAGATAAACTACACATTATTAAAAACAGAAAATACATTATTAAGCTCTTCTGTGTGTGCAACATACGCAAATCAAGCAACTGAAGAAACAAGAGGAGAAAGATCCATAGTGAGGCGTGGCGGAGAGGGCTCAGGAGAATAAAGGCACCCATGGCAAACACAAGGTTCTGAGTTCAATCCCTAGTCACACACACACACACACACACACACACACACACACACACACACACACACAAAATCCACAGCGAGTTGCCAATGCATGAGTTCTGGGTCAAGTGAAATGACGGTTTTGAGGAAGATAGACACATAGTGTGTATCTGTTCTCAATAATTACAATTATCAAAAAATGGTGTGAAGAAATACAAGCCAGTAAATAACAAAGAAATATATTCACAGATGGCCTTGTAGGCATTAATGTAAAAATAAAATAATATTTTAAATTAGCTGTTGTGTGCATTCATTATGTTGTCTGATTTTGTTCAGGTCCAAAGTATTTCAAAAAAGAAATAATAAAAGATAATTTTAGAATTGATGGGTTCAGCATCTTGCAATAAACCAGAGAAGAGACTTGAAACATGGGATTAATGAAGGGACTCGGAAGGTGAGGACCGATGCATCATTACCTGGGGGTGGCAGGAGTTTATGGCCTGAGATAACAGCTGTGGTGATGACAAAGATGGCTGCGAAACGGAAGCTCGGAAGACCCGCAAGATGGTCATAGCTGAAATATAAGGCATGTGAGAGAGATGCTGTAGCAATTGTATAAGATAGGCACAGACAGTACATCTGCCACAGAGGATGATGGTATATATTTGGAGAACTTGAATTTGTCAGAAGACAAAATAAAGCAAATTGTTACATAAAACCTGTGGAAATTTAAATAAAATTAATGATAGGGCTCATTAAATAACTGCAGAATTGACTCCTTTGTTTTATTTATTTATTTATTTATTTATTTATTTATTCTACTGAGCTGTCTCCTTGGCCCTATTTATTTATTTTTTAAATGTGGTAACTACAGATCCAACTTGAGACTTTGCATTTGTCAGGCAGGCCTGTATGCTGCTGAGCTATATCCCCAGCTCCTTTGTTTATTTTTATCCTTTATTTTTTTATTATTTGTTTTGTAAATAGATAAATCAATCTATTTATCTTTTCTGCTTTTTCTCCTAATTTTACATTTTAAAAAATTAGAAAATTTGTGCCTTTGTTTGAAAAGTCTGGTTAAAAAGAACAAAAGATGAATGTTGTTTTGAAAATTATATTTGCATCAACTCCCATGGTGAGTATGGTTATGATAGATTACAAATTTATACTAATAAAATAAATAAATGAAAATTCAAAAGCAAAAGACCACTATCTTCTAATTCTTCTCCCCAGAATTAAGAAATCAGATTTTTAAAAACAATTTATGCTATCTGGGGATATAGCTCAGTGGCACAGCACATGCCTGGCAAATTCAAGGTCCTCAGTTCAATTCCCACTGCTATCCCCCACACCAGAAAAAAAAAAAAAAAGTTTATCCTAGCATTTACTTTTTTATTGCTAAATAACACCCAAATTTTACTAACTCTGAATGTATTGCTTGATAGATTACCTGTTGTATTCTTGCTTTACTCCTTACATTCCTTGTCTTAGAATTCCAATACAATTACGTCTTATTAGTGTTAAAATGAGTATCTAGTTATTTCATTAATAATGGCAGTTAAATTTCATTAGTCAGACTAGTTAGTGTCTTCTAATATTTTGTTTGTTTTTTCATGCAGTTGTTTTGTTCTCCCCTTAAATTTTTAATTACTACATTTCTCACATGTTTAGATTTAGTTTGCCCTTTATTGTGTCTCTCTTCACATCATCCAAAAGCTCATCACTTAAATTTTCTCTTTTAAGAAATTTATTTCACAATAGCAAAATAGCTTTCAGCTGTATAAGCAGTCCAGCATCTCGTATCCTCTCACTTTCTCCCTCTGCCTACAAAGAACTTGGAAAGTACACAAACTTCATTGACTGCTGTTTTGTGTGGCCCCAAACACTTCACAATCCCAGCACTGAGAATTCTCTTTCCACTGCAGCACAAAGAGACGCTGCACATCGCAGGATCTCCAACCATATACTTTGATTTCTAACATGGGTAAATCGTAAATCACACAGATTTTATGCTACAAGTGAGTTAGTGTGCAGAGATCTTTAGAGAAGTTGATTAACCAAGTTAAGCAACATATAGCTTATTTAACTGAATCAGTTCTGAAAGCAGGTCTCCAAGAATAGCAGCCCACCTTTGATCAGAGACTACCCACCAACGTATAGTGGAATATATACATGAAGGTCATCCTCACTGTGAATAAAATCATTGACTCTTGCTTCAATTAGAATGCACACATCTCTACCAGTGTCTCATCCAGATCATCCTACACTAGAGGAGACAATCTTGAGATGTGAAACATTTCAGGAAAAGTTAAAACTGTCACCCCTCATGATAGCCAGAATTTAACTAACAAAATAAATCTAATAAAATAAATTAGTGAGAAGAATTTAATATTAAAATAAGTAAATGAAGAATATATTTAAAGTAAAGTAAATAAAGGGCTGGCCAAATAGCTCAGAGGACTGAAGCACCTGTAAGCAGGTACAAGGGCCAGGGTTTCGATCCCTGGGCTTGCCATGCTGGCCCTGTCCGCGGGGCGTGCTGACATAGTGATGGAAATGGGGCATGGTAGTGCATGACTGTAATCTTAGCTCTTGGGAGACTGTAAATAGGAGACTCATTAAAAGTCCAATCTAGAAGTGAGCCCCTAAACACCCTGTAGACTCTTCCCTAAAATACAGAAAAAAGTAAAGCCAATAAATAAGCTAAAATATTAAAATAAGAAAATTTTAGTACATACGTTAAAACACTAAAATAAGTAAGTAAAATTTAAAGCTAAGAAAATATTTTAAAATATCAAGTAATTAAAGCTCTATGCTAAAGAGAAATGCACAACACCTCATTTCAAAGAAAAACAAGAATGGTAAATAATGTTTGCTGGTACTTCAGTTTCTGGAGCACAAACCTTCCCCACACAGGCAAAACCAAATAATAACAATAAGATTTCTTAAAATATACAATAAATCATAAATTATATAAAATTATGCATAAGATTAACTAATTAGACAAGCAAGCAGAATTATTGTTTGGAAATAGAAATGAAGGGACCAGGGAGATAGCTTAGCATTCTAAGCGCTTGCCTGGCAAGCACAAGGATGGGGGCTTGATCCTCAGTACCGCACGCCGTGCTGGCCCGGGAAAGTTGTACAGGCCTGGACCACCACGACCCAAATGGGCCCAGCACTGAGGAGGCTGAGACAGAAAGATTACTATGAGTCCAAGCTGCATAGAGACCCTGCACCAAATAAATAAATACAAAAAGGAAACAGAAATGAAATACCGAGGTGTGGTATATATATCGCCACATCTCTAAAGCATCCTTTTTTCTGTATAGGGGGTTGAACTCAGGACCCTGCGCTTTCCAGGAAGGTGCTTATTCTATTGAGTTATCTCTCCAGCCCTCTGTAGAACTTCCTTTGATTGAGTATTTTAGTACATAAGAATGGATGTGATAGGAGAAGGAAGTAACAAAGGAAGAAAACCTATGAACTAAAATTAGTCTCTAGGCTGACAAGCACTATCAAATGAAAACTAAAATTTAAAAATTATCTATAAAATGTATCTTCATACAAAAATGTTGAATACTGAATAAAAAATGAAAATTACAAATTTTCAGAAAAATATACAGAGATGGTAAGTATAATAAGGTTCAATTATTTTCAATTTTGATGCAAAATGTGCTAGTGTAGACCTTGCCCCATGCTTTAAAATCCATCTTTCCTCACAGTATCTCAGCTGTTGGTTTGTCTGGAAAGGCTGTCACCTCTGTGAACCTGCTTCACTTCTGGTCTTCTAGGGCTGGCTGATACCTCTTCGTTCCCCACTGCAGAAATTCTCACTTTCTGAACGCACCCTGGCTTCTCAATCTGATTACTTGCTTCCTACCAGTTTCAGGCCATTAGACAGAAATAAGGACATAGACAGGCCTGGGAGACAGCTCAGTATACTAAGCACCTACCTGGCAAGCACAAGGTCCTGAGTTCAGTCCCTAGTACTGCAAAACAAAACTTAAAAAAATGAAAAGGACATGCAAAGTGTTTTTGTTAACATTATTGAAAGATGAATAATATAAAAACACATGAGATGCTATATCATGATGCTTACTGTATGATCAAATATCTTTCAAAACACAGCATTAAATACAAAATGAAAGCATATTCATAAATCAAGTTTTGCATAAATCAAATTAGATATTATGTTGTGTCTTTCAGGACAAAAGCATTATTTAAAAATTTGAATGCTAAGATAAACTTGATATATGGAAAAAACTTTTTTTAGACAGCGATACACTTTTTCTTTTAGTCATACTAGTACTACAAAACTAATACAATTTTAGATTTTAAAGATAATTTTAAGGTATACCTCATCAAAACTAGGAATTGCATGAAGAACAATATTACATCAAAGTAAAATGAAACTGAAATTTTACAAAATTAGTGGAATAAAAAGGTGCCCCAGGGGCCAGGGAGATAGCTCAGTACAATGAGCACTTCCTTGGCAAGCACAAGAGCATTAACTCAATCCTTGGTTCTGCCAAACAAAAGTGCCTCAAAATAATATGTTTGCAAAATTTTATTTACTTATTTTTATTTTATTATGTTCATCCATATTTACTTTTATTTTTTATATTTTAATAATTTTCTTGAGAAATAAGTAGTAATGAGATAGATTCAAAACAGGTTAAATATACTGTTACAATAATTTTTTAATTAAGAAGCAAAAAGCAATGAAATAGTTTCAAATCAAATTAATAGGACTAATTCAATAACTAACACTTTGCAAGTTGTTTTCATAATGGTTTGTTGTCATACAAGGTGCATAAATGATATTATACTTACAGACGCTAGTACAGCAGATTTCTCTAATCAATCAATTAAGAGAATGTAGCTGTACAATTAACTTATTGTTTTAAAGTTGAATTATAGCAGTTTGAATAATTAATACTTTCTACGTTGTTATCCTCCTAGTGGTTGCCCATAGTACTAGAAGCCAACATAATATGCTTTTCCAAATACTATTAGTGCAAATCTTGCTTCTCATGGAATTATGCAGAAGCACTGCATATTTATCCTAACTGTACTGTTTATACAAACAAATCATGGTTCCTCCTTTGTATCTCCCTTTCCTTGTCTAGACCAGTCAAATATGGGCACCCCATTGTCATTAAAACATTATAGGTGCCTGAACTTGGCATCACAATCGAACACAGTCCAGCAATTCACAATAATGGTGAGTTATTTGAAGAAGCTGTTGACTATAGCCATTTACAGCTCCACTTATTATTATTATAACCACACATTATGTACCTCATTTTTATACTTTTCTGCTGGATGCTTAAAACCAAGATAAAGCAAGACCTATATAAGAAAAAATGTAGCTTTTGTATCTCATGAGGTCAGTCAAGTCCCTCAGGGTTTTTCTTGTGATCCTGTACATCACTCTGTACATCCTTTGTCTGTGTCAGCCATGTGGATGGGTCACGGCCACTCCTTGACCAGTTTGCTCTCTGTGAAAGCCTGAGAGAAAATTTTCTCTCCATGTGACTCTCCCCAGACACACTATAGGTCCTCAGTCACCTTCCGCTATGGCTCTATAATATCATTGATCAGAACATTTGGGCACAACTGAGTTCTATGATGTTACAGTACAGGTTCTCTTATGTCCTGAGTCTTCACTGAGCTTGAAAGGCTAGGGCCAAAATGTTGGCAGGCTTTGCAGCATTTCTATTTCTCCAATTTTTGATCTGTGAACTTAGGTTGTTAAGCATCCAGAAGAAAAGCTGATTAGTACCCTGCAGCATATGCCATTCAGTTTGCCCTAACCATCTGACTAAATTCTTTTTAGTTGTTTTACATTTCTATTCGTATTTCTTCTTTTGACCTCTTATGCTCAGGAGACAATACGATATTTACACATGTGTGTCTGGTTTATTCACTTATCTGTATATGTTCAAGTGGCATCCATTTCAATATAAATGCTTCAAGTTTATCATTCTTTACAGCTGGGTAATACTCCATTATATAGAAACACCACATCTTTTTCAACCATTTCTCATGACGGACATCTTGATGTTTCCAAGATTTTGCTATAGCAAATTGTGCTTCTATAAATGTAGGTATACATATATCACTACGATATGATGTTTTCAGTTCCTCAGGGATAGCTGACTTGAATGGGATTGCCAGTCCTAGTTTTGGTTGAAGAGTCTCCACACTGATCTCCACAATGATTGCACCAGGCTACATTCCCATCAGCAATGGAGAAGTGTTCCCTTTTCCCCACATCCTCTCCATCACTTGTTGTTGGTTGATTTCCTTATGATAGCCATTCTTTCTGGAGTGAGATGGTATCTCAGTGTTGTTTTAATTCATGGATGGCTAGCAATGTGAAGCATTTTTTTTCATATATATATTCACTTCTTCAATTTTGTCCTCTGAGAAGTATGTATTCATCTCAGAAGCCAATTCTGAATTGGGTCTTTAAATTTGAGGGCCCTAATATATCTTAGTTCTTTATATATTCAAAAGAGCATACCTTTGTCTGATTTTTTATTAGTTAGGAATTTTTCAAACTTTGTGGGTTGTCTTCACTTCGTTGACAATTTCTTTTGACGTGCAGAAACTCCTCAAGAACAGTTGATCCCTGGTGTTGATTCTTGCAAGTGTTTCCCATGCAAATATATGTTTGTTCTTGCACTCTTTACCTACCCCTATGTCTTCAAGAGTTCTTCCTACTTTCTCTTCCAGGAGATTGAGTGTTTCTGTTTTAATCTTTAGATCTTTAATCTATTTTGACTTTAGCTTAGTGCATAGTGATAGACCTGGGTCAAGTTTTCTTTGTTGGCATGTAAATAGCCAGGTTTTCTAGCACCATTTGTTAAGGAAGCTATCTTTCTTCCAGTAAGCTTCTTTGGTGATTTTTTTGAAGATCAGATGGGTGAGTGTGTTTGCAGAGGCCGCTGTATCTCCTAATCTATTCCATTGATCCTCAGGTCTATTTTGTTGTCAATACATGTTGATTTTATCACAGTGGCTTTGTAGTATAATTTCAAGTCAGAGATTGTGATACCTCCTGCCTTGTCTTTGTTGGCCAGGATTGCTTCTGCAATTCTAAGTCTTTTCTGGCTCCAAATAAATCTTAGGAATGATTTCTCTAGGTCTTTGATGTATGTTGGTGGCAGTTTGATAGGGATTTCATTAAATCTGTACAACAATTTAGGAAGTATGGCCATCTTCATGATGTTGGTTCTTCCTATCCAGGAGCAGGGAATATCTTTCCATTCTCTGAAATTGTCTATAATCTCTTTCCTTAGGCTCTTTTAATTTCCCAAGAAAAGATCTTTGACTTCTGTGGTTAAGTGAATTCTAAGGTATTTTATTTTCCGCAGTGCTATTGTAAAAGATATTGTTAGTATAGTTTCTCTCTTGTGTGTTTGTTATATGTGTAGAGTAGTGCTATTGACTTTTGAGTATTCACTTTGTATCCTGCTATGCTACTGAATTTCCATATCAGTTCTAGTACTTTCTTGGTGGAATTTTTTGGGTGTTCCAAGTAAAGTATCATGTCATCTGCAAATAGTGATAATTTAACTTCTTCTTCACCTATTCTTATTCCTTTTATTTCTCTTTATTTTCTAATGACTGTTGCTAATGATTCCAAAACTGTATTGAATAGGAGGGGTGATAGAGGACATCCTTGTCTTGTACCTGATGTAAAAGTAACATATTTCAGTTTATTCCAGTTTACAATTATATTAGCTGTTGGGTTGTCATAGATTGATTTTAGAAAGTTGAGTTTGAGGACATCTATTCCAATTTTCTGTAGGGTTTTGAACAAGAGTCAGTGTTGGACTTTGTCAAAAGATTTTTCTGCATCAACTAAGATGATCATGTGGGTTTTAGATTGCAGACTACTAATATAGAGTACTCTACAATTATAGATCTTCAGATATTGAACCATCCTTGCATCCCTGGGATGAATCATAACCGGTCATAGTGTATGATGTTCTTCTTGCTGATTTGCAATATTCTGTTTGCTAGGATTTTATTGAGCATTGCTGCATCTATGTTCATGAGGGAGATTGGCTTATAGCTCTCTTTTTTGGTTGTGTCTTTCCCTGGTTTTGGAATCCGTATAAAACTTGTCTCCAGAAATGATTTTGGGAGGACTGCTTCCTTCACAATTTCATTGAAGAGTTTGCAAAGTGTAGGGATTATATCTTCTATACATTTTTTATAGAATTCAGCTGTGAATCCATCAGGACATGGAGTTTACTTTGTTGGCAGGCTTTTAAGTATGTTTCATATTTCATTCACTATTATTGGTTTATTGAGAGTTGTTATGTCTTCTTCTTTCAGTTTTGGTAATTTGTACCTTTCAAGGAATCTGTCCATTCTGCTACTTCTGCTACTTCTTCAGTTCAGTTCTGCTACTTCTTCGCTTATTTTTTGTCTGGTTGATCTATTTTTTTGAGATAAGAGTGTGTTAAGGTCTGCTGTTAAGATTTTGGTCTTAGATGTTAGGTTTTTCATGTCCATTAAGATTTCTCTTACATCGTTGAGTGCTCCTGTGTTTGGTGCTCAGATATTCATGAGTTTTACCTCTTCCTCTTGAATTTTTCCCTCAATCAATATATAGTGGCCTTCTTTGTGTTATTTGGTCCTTCTTGGTTTGATGTAGAGACAATCTGAGTACAGAATTGCTACTCCTGCTTTTTTCTGAGGTGCTGTTGCATGTAGTATTGTTTTCCATATTTTTACTTTGAGCCTATGAATGTCTTTTTGAGTTAAGTGTGTTTCTTTTATGTCACATATTGTTGGATTTTGCTTCCTAATCCACTGTGCCAGTCTATTTGTCTTAGTTGGTGGACTGAGTCCACTTACATTGATGGTTATAATTCAGATGTGTTGCTCACAATTGAAATGTTATTTTTCTGCTGCTGTTTACTCCTTTCTATCCTGTGTTTAATTGTTTAGTGGATTCCTTCTGTTCTCATTAGTGTAGTTCTGCTCATTGTTTTTCCTCTCTAGAACATCTTTCAGCAGCCTGTTTAAGGATGGCTTTGTCATCATGAAATTCTTTAGTTTTTCTTTGTCATGGAAGTATTTCACTTTTCCATCAAAGTTGAAAGAGAGTTTTGTAGGGTTGGAATATGCTTTCATACAGAACTTGAGGAACTCAGCTCCATGCTCTCCTTGCCTTCATGGTTTGTGCAGAGAAGTTGGCTGTAATTCTGATGAGTTTTCCTTTGAATGTGATCTGCTTTTCTCTAGCAGCTTTCAGTATATTATTGTTGTGTTGGATTTCTGGGATCTTGAGTAGTATATGTCTCAGTTTGTTTTTACTTGGGTTGAAGTTATTTGGTGTTCTGTATGCTTTTGTTACCTGAATATTGGATTGTTTCCTCATATTTGGGAAATTTTCTATAATTACTTCTTCCCATATTCTTTTTATATCATTTGTATTGACTCATTCCTTCTCATTTATGCCAATTAATCTCACATTATTCATCCTGCAGGTTATCTTGCAGGTGATGGATTATTTTTTCCTGCATTCTCAATGTTTTTAAGAGATCCTTTCTCACCTTTGCACTAGCTGCACCAGCGTCCTCAAGGTCTGAAACTCTGTCTTTGCTTTCACGCAAATGGTTTTTTAGAATCGTGATTGACATTTTTAGATCTTCTTTATCTCTTTGACTCTGCTTCTTGCATTCTATTTCTTTTCTGTATTGTACATTCTAGGAATCCGTCATATTTATGATCTTGTCTATTTTTTATCAATGTCTTCCTTAGAGGTAGCTATTAATTCTTTTACTGCAGAGTTTCTTCCAAATTGGGTTTCCTCTATTTATTCCCAGAATTGATTCTCTACTTTAGATGCTATGATTTCAAAGAATTCTTTTTTTATACCAGAAATTATTTCTGCTTTGAGGTCTTCTTTACCTTTCTGCTGTTGTTTCTTTGCTTGCAATGCTGTTAATTCAAACGTTTCAGCTGGAATAGTGTTCTCTGTACTTATTGGTGGACTGGAGGCCTGAGATTGCATTTTTCTCCTTGTCCTTTTCAATTGATATAGCACTAACCTCTGACCTTTGGTGTATAGCTTGGGTGCAGTTATAACCTTAGTGTGTAATGAGATTTGGGTGCCAGTTTATTAAGTTTGAGATTATTCCTGGCCTGGATCTAGCTGTTTTGTCCAGTTCCTTTTTTGCTGCTGCTCTTTTGTTACAACTGTGAGCTTGCAGTTCCCCTCTTTTGGGTCCCTGGTTCGGGGAGCACTGGGGAGCACAAAAGCTCTCCCTCACACTCAGCAGGCTAGGTGGGGGTGGATTGAGTGCCAAGAGAGTCACCAAAGTTCTCAGTCGTGTAGTACACTTTGTGGCAGTGGCTCTGGGGAGTTGCCAGGCAGGTCAATCTGGGGTCTCTCAGGCATGTGTCTGGCTAGGATGTCTTGGGGCCTGAGGCTCTCAATGGCACAGAGTGCACAGGGAGAAGCCAAAATCTCTCCCACATACTCACCAAACCATACTTGCATGGATCAGGTGCCCTGAAAGTTGGAAAAGTTCTCCCTTGCTCAGCGGGCTTGGGTGGCATGAGCTCTGGGGAGTTACTGGGCAGGTCTTTGTGGATGTCAGTGGCCAATCGCTTGCTTGGTTGGCTTGGGGGAAGGGGCTCAAGGGAGTTGTCAGGTGAGTCGGCCCTGGGTGTCTCTTCAAAATTTATATACTATACTCAACAATTGAAAACAGAAATAAAAACAAATTGTGGCAACTTTAAAAACAAAAGATGCTAAAAACACTGCAACTGAAAGTTTATCTTATCAAAATGGTATTCAATTGAAAAATATTAATGTTATGTATTTGTCATAGGGCTGGGGATATAGCTCAGCAACATAGCATCTGCCTGGCAAGTGTGAAGACATGAGTTCAATTCCTGGGACAAAAAAAAAAAAAAGCTATTATAGAAGAAATTGGAAATAAATAAAAGCATATCTCAAACAATCATAAAAAAACTAAAATAAAGAACCAGAGTAAATGTAATATTAAAGATGAAAGAAATAATAATAGTCCTAATAGGAAACAGTTATAGACTCAAATAAATTCAAATGTAAACTTTACGAAATATCAAAATAAGGATCCTTAGGCAAGCACAAGACCAGGGTTCAATACCCACACCACATGCAGCACCAGCCCCATCTCTGGGTACACTGGTGCTGGCAATAGAGAACAGGCTTGGGGGCATACACCTGTAATCCCAGCAGTGTGGAGGCTGAAAACAGGAAGATTACTAGGGCTCCAAGCTGTGTAGTGATACCCTATACCAAATATATTTTTAAAAAAGAAAAGATATCTTTAAGAGTGCAAAGTGTAACCCAATAATATGGAAATTTTACAGTAAAAGACAATTTCTTATAATGTTTTACCAGCAAATTAGATAAGAAAGGTAAAAATAATAAGGCAAAGTCTAAATGAAGTTAAAAGAATAGTCACAAATCTTCAACCTCCAGGATCAACCTGATATCTCAGGGGACTAAAGTACCTGCTTAGGCAGAGTGCAGTGGCTGGGGCTGGATCCCCAGCATGCCGTGCAGGCCCCCTCCCCCCAGGCATGCTGAGATGGCAACGGAGACCAGGTGTGGTGTTGTGCACCTGTAATCTGAGCTCTTGGGAGGCGGAAAACAGGAGGATCACTATTATCCAGTCTAAGTAGTGAGACCCTTTAGACCCTGTGCTAAATGCAGAAGAAAAAAATATATCTTCAGCCTCCAATTAAATATTTGTTTAAATTCAACACCAATTCCTAAGATGATATGATATTACATTTTCCCATTATGTTGTCAATAGTAATCAACAAAAATGACAGCCTAGAGTAATGGTTACATGTAAATATGCTTCAATCAGCATGCTGACATTTTTTTTAAAGTTGAGATTCTAGAGAAACAGTATCATCAGAGAGTATAAATTTTAGTATGTACTTTTTAAAGGACAATTGTAAATGTACATTTTCTTGGTCTTAGAAAAGATCTGGGGCTGGCGAGATGGCTCAGTAGAATAAGTGCTTGCCTGGCAACCACAAGGGCCTGAGTTTTATCTCAGGTTCCACGAAAGAAAGAAAGAAAGAAAGAAAGAAAGAAAGAAAGAAAGAAAGAAAGAAAGAAAGAAAGAGAAAGGAAGGAAGGAAGGAAGGAAGGAAGGAAGGAAGGAAGGAAGGAAAGGAATATATATTGCAGAGAAACACTAAAGTATTTTATACATAAAGAGTGGGAAACTCAACATTATTCAGAAAATCAAAAAAAACTGGAAATTGCTAAATGTCTATAAAATATTAATAGTGAAATAAAATGTTACATTTATTTCAGGAGATACTTTGATTTCAAAAAGTATGATTCCAATTTAAAAATAAAACCTAAATATGCAGTAATTCATAAATACATGGATGTTTATTTGAATTCTTGTGATTTGAATCATGATACCTTACTTATTTTTCATTAATTCAAATAAGTATGATGTGAGACAAAGAAAAACTAGAGAACACAAACCAGATTATTAAAATGATGAGTCGTTGAGAAGAGCACAATAAAAGGACTACTTGGCTCTTTATTCAGGGATTTTACTATAGAACTTTTAAAGCTCTTGAGATTTCCCCATAGGAACGTCTGTTTTTTCTTTCCCATTACTCATGATGAACTCCTTTATTAAAAACAAACACAAAAAGCCCAGACTTCATTCTAATACAGTGAATTAGATTAGAACACCTAGATACCCTCGGGGTTGGGCTGATCACCTAGTAGATCAAGTGAGCAGTTTTACTTTTAGTCCCCACTCACTGTCCTCCAAGAGAGAAGACAACTGCAAACTGAGCTCCAAAGAATTGAATTTGATGAGCGAAGCCATCCAAGTCCCAGATGAAGAGCTCAGTGACTGCAGAGGCTCGAGGCCAGTTAGCATCCCCACACAGTGCTGGGGTAGCCGTGCCTGTGGTAGGTTCTGAGTTGAGTCCTTTTTTGCAGGAAACCAATAAAAGCAAGCAAGCTCTCTCCCTGAATTTTGCAAGGCTCCCTGTCAAATTATCAAGGTGTAAGAGAAGTGTGAGTAGAGCCTGGGAAATGGCTCAGTAGAATAAGCGCTTTCGTTGCAAGTGCAAAGGGCTGAGTTCAATCCTCGGTTCCGCCAAAAAAAAGAAAGAGAAGTTTGAGGGAAACAGACCAACAACATCGGGGATCAGCCTAAAATACCAGGGCGCAGGACGAGTGATTGGGATTCACAGCCAGGGCAGTTCGTGGGACTGGGTCTCTTACACTGCTAGACCTACACTAATTCCCATCTGTGTCACAAATGAATTGTTCTATTGAAAACTCAGTTTGTGTCTGGAGAATCAGAGTACCTCAGCAAGAGAAAGCAAAAAGGGGCTTGCACACGCTACGCTGTGATCCTTGTCACATATTTTCATTGTTTTTTGTTACAAAGTTGTATGTGTTTTCTATTTTATTCTTAAAGCGCTTTGCTGTGTTAAGAAAAATGATGCACGCAGTTTCTAATTTCTTACCGCTTTCGGTGCTCTTCCTTTCTAGTGTTACTGTCCTGGTCCAGGCTGTAGTGCTAATGACTGTGGCGCTGCTCTACTAGGTAAAAAGAAATGAAGGTCAGTGGTGACTAGTAAAATGTCGCAGAAAGTTTAGAAGTGACAAAGCGAGCACCACCAGTAAGCGCGTCAAGATTCACGAAATACGCTGCAAAAGAGCGCGCACGAACACGACTCCATTACAGAGTTCACTGATCGCTCCTCTGACGGGCGATCTTCAATCCTGCGTGATTTCAGGCCAGCAGAAGAGACAGTAAAATGGAATGCATGCTGGCTAGGTGAGATCTGAAGAATTAGGATTCGGAAATTAGTGTCAAGAATCATGTAAGAAGATTAACACTCACGAAGCAAATTTAAAAATGTATATACACCAAAAGTTAAAAGGTTCTAGTATTCAATCCAGAGATCTTAGTGAATTTTTAAAAAATTCTCAAGTAAATTTGACATATTTTTATGCACTCTTTTGTATGAAGGTAATGATAATGAATGGATAATGCTTATACCCATAATAATTCTTTTTTTCAAAGATTTAATGCTAAGAAAAATCACATTAAAGTTTCTCAGGGAAGAGATAAGTAAACAAGAACCCATTTACCATACATAAAATAAAACCTTTAGTAATATTTCTGATTTCCTGAAATGCAAGTTAAAATTCAGTTTGTATATAATCATAAAATAGTCTTTCCCTGGGCATGAAAAACAAATCATGTCAGGTAGCTGATATTTTAGGAAGAAGATAGTCTTGAAAAACTAACTAGATTAAGCTCCACAAGCTTCTGAACTTAATTTTGTTTTAATCATCATAGAGAAGGGCCAGCTATCAGTAGAAAATCACAAGGAAATCATTCATAGAGCTTAATCTGCTTGATTAGGAAGCAAAGCAGCTCACGGGCTGTCCTAGTCTAAGGAAGGGTAGTGTCATAACATTCTAAAGACAGCAGTAGAAGCTGGGCATGGTGGCGCATGCCTGTAATCCCAGCACTAGGGAGGCTGAGGGAGGAGGATTGTTGTGAGTTCGAGACCAGCCTGAGCTACAAAGTGAGTTTAAGGCCAGCCTGAACTGCATAGTGAGATAGTGAGACCCTGTCTCAAAAAGACAAAAAAAAAAAAAAAAAAAAAAAAAAAAAGACAGCAGTAGGTTGTCAGCCTTCTGAGTCAGGATATTCACACCTTTCTGAAAGACAACATTTATGAGTAAGTAATACATAATATAGTTCTGTAACAGTGTCCTCTAATGTAAAGTTGACTAAGTTCTCCTGGTTCTTACTGAGATAGCTCTCATGAAATAGCGCACGTTGGCCCTGAACGAACTGTGTAGCACAGGCTGGCCTCAAACTCCCAGCATACCTCCTGCCTCAGCCTTCTTTGTTTCATTCTCAAGATTTTTTTTGTCTTTTTGAGACAGGGTCTTGCTATGCAGCTCAGCTCACTTTGTAGCTCAGGCTGGTCTCGAACTCACAACAATCCTCCTGCCTCAGCCTCCCGAGTGCTGGGATTATAGGCATGTGCCACCACGCCCGGCTCATTCTCAAGATTTTTAACAAATCCCTTTTATCTTACTGTTTTATTTTCTGGAGTCTTTAAGAATTATGTATGTGAGAATAAAAGGAATGACAATTTAACAACTAAACAAATTGATAAGAACTATTTACTATTCTCAAATAAATAAGGGCACAAATTAAAAAAAATATATATATATATGCTCCATGTTATGTGATTAGCAAATATGTATTTGAAACTTGAAATCTTTTTTTCACATGTGATAAAAATATTTTTCACATTATAAAAATCTTTTTCACATGTGATAAAAATTCACTTGTGAAAATTAGAAACAAATTTTTGAATATCTTGTACAATTAGCTTTTATTGTTATAGTTATTCACCTAAATGTTCAGTGAATGCAACATATATGTGTGATAAATTTATGAGATATTCTGAACAACCATGACCTGCAAAAGAATTGAAATCTGGTTCACACTCATAGTAGAAACCTAAAATTTCAGACCTTAAGTGATAAATTTTATGCTATGTGAGCTCCATTTTCTAAATTTTTAGGAGTCATGATTAAGTATTCCTTTCTACCCTCACACCTGGGCTTTTTCAGAGTAGTGGAATTATTCATTACTCTAAAATTTAACACTCTAAATTTAATCTATTTAAATCCCCTCATTTTATTAAAATAAATACTCATTAATTCTGGAACTCCAAAGAAAATGTGACTTGAAAGATAAATATGCTCTGAAGCAGAAGAACCTCTTGTTTTTATTTTCTTGTCAAGAATAATTTGTCCTTTATATGAGGTAATGCTGGTGCTCTTTATTAGTAAAGAACTTATCATTCAGTCTTTCTCCCATCATATCACTGCTTCTATCACCTAACCTTATACTTGGCAGCAAAAACCATTGTAGATTCTGAGAGGCAGCTCTTTGAGGTAATTATATAAGGAAAATTTCTGTCCAAGTTCAAAGTAAAAGAAGCATTTTAGCTCAGTGAAATGCTGACTCACAGCAATAAATGTTTTATCTCTAGATTTCTCAGGAGCAACAAAAAGCATGCTGCTATTACTGAAGAGGTCAGAGATTTCCAGGTAAACAGCTCCCTCCACTGGTCCAACCATCGTTATACTTTATGTTCTAAATAATTCTTATTGAGTTCTCTAAATATTACTGAATCTAGAGACCCCTGAGAGCTTTGAACTATGGGTCACCTATGGAGTACTGAAACCTCAATGAAAATGAAATGAGAGATAGAAACATATTAATCCATACAAACACCCGAACTCCTTTCAGGGAGAGCAAGACCAGAGGTTGGAGACACACTTTGAAAATTATCCTGAAGATCTCAGAGAATATAAGATTCTAAAGACACCAAACAAGATTCCTAAATTGCAATCAAAGAAATTAATCTAAACATTGAACCTTTCTTTAGTTGGTGGTTTATGAAAATGTAGGGATTGAATTTCTTAGTCACACTAGACCACCGAATACTTCTTTGCCCTTCTTTTATAAAACACTCATTCATTCCCCAAATATAAAGGTATTTTTGAGAGAATTATTACATTGTTAGAATTATGTTATTGGTATCAGGTGCCTATATTTCTTTGTCGTAGTATTATCCAGTCTTCTATGATTCAAAAGTATTGCTCTACAAAGCTCATATGATGAATTTTTTATCTCTAAAAATGTAGTGTTAATGCTGTTTGCAGATGTGGTTCTTGGTTGGAGATGAATGTTAGAGGAGGTCACAAGAGTAGTTTTTTCATTACAGTAAGGGAGTTGAGAGGGAAATGAAGAACAAGGACTGAGAAAGGAATTAAATTGTCATATGTCCATGCCACAATTCCACACAAGGAATGCTAACGTTATGTACTGCAAACGTGCACCAAAAAAACAAACCAACAAATAAACAAAAAAATTAAGTAAGTAAATAAATAAATAAATAAATAAAAGGAGTCAAGAAGTATATGGGGGAGGAAGGCAGAGGAATGAATAAAGCAATTAGGATTTAATACCTGTACCAATGCTACATAAGAAATGTCATTATGTACTGATGAAGAAATGATCTGGCTAAAAAATAGAAAAAGAGACCTGAATCAGGTGCAGATGCTCTCTCTATGTGAAGTCCCCCCTTTACTTACCAAGGAAGGAAGACCCCCACCAGAGCCCAGGGTCTTGTGACTGGACCCCGCAGCCTTCTGGGTAGTGTTTTGTTTTAACCACAGATAGTGAACTAGGATACAGTCCTACCTCTGTCTACCAGTGAAGTGGTGGACAAAGATAAAGCAGTTTACTGAAAAATTCCTCAGATCCCAGATCGGATCACCTCACAGCTATTCTGGTGGTCTTTGTAGATGCCAAATGTTTGATGTCTGCATCAGAGGTGGCGGCAGCACTTAGGGACCTGTTAGAGATGCAACGTCTTGGCCATTGCCCTAGACATAGCAGTTCAGAAACTGGAAAGTGGAGTGGGATGAAGTCTGGTTTAAACTCTCAGGGTCTCCACGGTGATGTATTCTATAGTTCGAGAACTTTATTCTCACAAGTGCAATCAAAACTTTAAAGACAAATCATTTAATAGAATTAATGACAATAATAATTATTGTGTGTGATGATGGGTATTGAGGCAAGAGAATTCACACTGCACTTATTCTTAATCTCTCTTTTTAAATTTTTTTTATGTATTTGGTACAGGGTCACACTATGCAGATAAGACTCGTAGTGACATGGTTGCTCCAGCCAGGTTTGAAATTGTGACCCTCCTATCTTAACAGCCTAAGGAGCTGGGATTGCAGGCATGTGCCATCATACCTGACTAAAAATACATTTAAAAAATTATTTATGTACTAAATGTAATGAATTTAATCAACTACTGAGTCATCTTCCAACTGTCTTCTGACAAAGAGGATAAATTGTTTCCGCCAATATCAACTGTATCTGTCACAGTGCCTCATCTTACTTTAACCAAAAACACCTATTCAGTCTTAAACTTCACTCAAGGAAAAAGACCTGTGTCAATTATTTTCTCCAACACATTAGTCAGAATCTTGGCCTTTATTATTATGCACATATTTCTACAAAACAATCTTAACTCTTTATTCCATCACAATAACTAATTAATTAATAGATTTCCAATCATTTTGTGGCTTAAAAAAATAGCATTTAATTCAATTTTGCACTTTGGCTCTGAAAGTAAAGCACACAGCACAAGAAAACAATCATATAAGTTAGTGAAACAAATGAATATATGAATGAAATTTATGTAACCCTCATGGTTTATGTGGTGTGTGAACTCAGAGTCACACATATATGAAGTGAATACTTCACCACTGGCCTTTACAATGAAGATTTAAATCTGTGGCTTTAAATTCCCATTACTTTCTGATTTAGTGGAGAGTTAGTCAGCATCATTTACAATATTTCTTTGCCTTAACAAGCTAAGATAAACCAACCAAAGAGCTTAAAAACAGGTATTGGTGACCTCCCACATGCCACCAAAAGAATCTAATTCTGTTGTTATGAAATAGAGCTAGGACATAAACAAAATTTGAAAATTCAACAGGTACTTCTAATATGAAATCAAACTAGAGACCAACTAACTAAACATCTCCAAATCCTTATCAAGAAGCATATTAAGGCAAGAATAATTCATACTGCCACCTCTATAAGATGCTTGCTGTGTAAATATGTTTGCTTTGGGTCTTCTCAATTGTCTTATTGGGTTATAATCTTTATTCAAAAAGAAGAAAAAAGATATTTAAAAGGTCAAGAAATTCAGTAGAGAAAGATAAATATTTCTATTACTCAGAACTTGAAGTAATTGCCTGCAAAATGTTACCTAAATTCTTCAACAAGTCCAAAGCTGACATATAAAAATGCAACTTCTACAAATAAATATCTAAAGCTTCAGCCTTAGTCAACAATGGTATTTGAGAACTCCATGCAAGATGTATTTGCTTAGCTAGACTGTTTCTTAGACTTGCATTCTGGTTCTTTAATAAAAATGCTATTCCTTCCATAGGAAACAACAACTATTGGTATAGATTCCTAATAGATTTGTAATAGAATATTCATATATTTTTATTTGGTACACTTGGTCATTCATGCCTGAAGATTCAACCAGTCTTCTCATGCTTGTATGACATACCACATTCAAAAAATGGAACAGAAAAATGAAAGGTAGAGACAAAACACTTTTTTTAAATTGGTAGATTTCACTTAAACTTTCATATACATTTTCAGACATAGAAGAAAATATTTATATATGACTTTTAGTGGCAGTGGGCATATAGCCCTCATATCGCACAACAATGAAACTTCAAAACAGGAAACTACATCTCCTACATGCACACCTCGCAGCACTCACACTTTCAGGTTTACTGTATCTCCGATGAAATCTGCCTTCTATTTGAGTAATTGCTTAGCTTAAGTCACTGCTGCAGACATGCGTTTGATGTACTGATTTTATTGACCTTGGATATACAACCAATGGTGTGATAGCGAATCTTTATATTCTACTTTTAGCATTTGTTTACAACTTAGTTTACATTGCAACATGTTCAGAGTAAAGGACAGATAGTCGTCGTTATAGTTTAAATGATGACTGACTAGTTTAGACCAGAGATCCATGATCTCTGGAGAGACATGGTCTTTTGAGAAGTGAGAAAACTTGTAGGAATTGGGGAATGTGGGAAGCCACTGAGGGACTGTGAAATTGTGGACTTTTTTTAATATCAGAGTCAAACTCAGGACTTTGTGCTTTCCAGGCAGTTATTTAGGGAGCTATGTCCCTGGCCCTGGACACTTGTATTTTGTTTTTTTCATTTCTGACTCTCACTATGATGTGTGGTCTCCCCACAGGTTCAGAACTGTGGTCTAATTGTGGATTGGAATCATTAAAACGGAGCTAGAATAGGCCATTTTTGTTTTAAATAAATTTTTGCATATATTTTGTTCTAATTGAAAATTAACAGTTAGATTTTTAAAAAACGCATCATGTTAAACTTTTATATTTACTTTCTGCTCATTGAAGATCATTGCTGTAAGAAATAATCTACAGCTTTCTACTATAGTATAGTTGTAGTCTTAGAATATGTATTTCCAAGATGAAGACAAACTGTTATGTCTAGTATGACTAACAAATTTTCATGTTACACAAATTTGGGATACTTCAAATATTATACACACTTAAGGTTTCCCGAGTAAAAATTTCAAAAATAAAATATTGGTGACAGGTGCGCCTTAAGATGCGCGAGAGTGGGGTGCATGGGAAACGTCTGGGTGTGGAATAAAGCGGAGCAAGAGAGTATTCTTGAAGACATCTGTACCTCCTGACTGGGAGAAGATGGTCAACGTTTTGAAAGGAGTGCTTATAGAATGTGATCCTGCCATGAAACAATTTCTGCTATACTTGGATGAATCTAACGCCCTAGGGAAAAAATTCATCATTTAAGATATTGATGACACTCACGTCTTCGTAATAGCAGACTTGGTCAATGTCCTTCAGGAGCGAGTGGGTGAATTGATGGATCAAAATGCTTTTTCTCTTACCCAGAAGTGAAAATTTTAGATGCTGGTTGCTAGGACTAATAACAAACAAACATGAAAAACTATCTCTATTCAGTATCCTAATTTGACTATTTTAAGGATTTGTAGGAGCATGTTGTGGGAAAGACTGAGATGTGTTCAGACAGAGCCCTGACTGATTGTGTTGTTTAAGAACAAAAGCTTGGATTCAGCTGTAATTTGGTAATTTGGCTTTTATTTTATGAAAATATAAATGTTTCTCTTAAAAAAATAAAATAAAATAAAATAAAATACTGGTGACATAGGTATTATCAGATTTTCTAAGGGCCCATGAGATAGCTCGGGGGACTAAGCACCTTTTTAGGCAAGTGCAGAGACTGGGGTTCAATCTCTGGTGCTGCGTGCTGCGCCAGCCCTGTCCCAGGCACACTGAGCTGACCGCCGAGATGGGGAGTGGTGGTACACTCCTGTAATCCTGGTGCTAGGAGGCTGAAAACATGAGGATCACCGCGAGTCCAAGCTGTGTGGTGAGACTCTCTAGCAAACACATATGAAAAACCAAAACCAAACCGAACAAACAAACAAACAAAAAAACAGAGTTTCTATGTATATCTAGAACATTTGAATAAGAATGAAGCTAAAAATAATAAATGCTTCTTTGTTCTTTCCCATCCCCCTTGCCTTTCTTCTGGTCAGTTTTTCTCTCTGAAAAACTACTTGGAAAATGTACTATGCAATATAATAGCCATCTTTAATTTCCTATCATGTTGTTTCAAAATTGTGTCATTTTTGGTTTTTTTTCTATCTTTAACATAAAAAATCATAAATTATTATTTTCAGTATTACTTGGGCACACAAACATGCTGTCCTAGACATCATAATTAAGAACAATGTGTGGAGTTGGGAGACAGCTCAGTGGTACAAGTGTCTGCCTGGCAAATTCAAATTCAAAGTCCCAAATTCAATCCCCGGTACATAAAAGAAAAAAAAAAAAAAAAAAAAGAAAGGCCGGCCAAATAGCTCAGCCAATTAAGGAGCCTACAAACAGACCCAGGGCCTAGGGAGTTCGATCCCTCGGCCTACCAAGGGGCTCCACCCCTGGGGCACACTAAAACAACAATTGAGACAGTGTGGTGGTACGTGCCTGTAATCCCAGCTCTTGGGAGGCTGTAAACAGGCAGATTACTACTCATCCCATCTAGTAGTGAGGCATTAAACACTCTGTGGACCTTTCCCTAAAATACAAAAAAAAGAAAGAACAACTTGCCACCAATACATTGATACTTCGGGCACACAAAACACTTGCAAATGCCAGTATAATCTCATTTTTATTTAAAATGTTAGCATGTAATATTAACATCCTATAGTTCATCCATTTATTTAATCTTAATTTGAATTGATAAGAACCCAAAACATGAGAATTTTACCTTCTAGTTGGTCAAATTACAATTCATTGCATTGGTTTAAAACTGTCTAATTTTTATCTTTTTTTTTTAACTTCTTTCATATTTTAAATATTCTCCCCTTTTTATCTGGAATCGGAAACTGTGATCGATGTCATTATGCCTGTCAGGCAGCCTCTTCTGGAAGAGGCCATTAACCCTCTTGTTAGCGGAGAGCTGTTCTTCGCTAATAGCCATCTTTCCAAGTTACTGTCTTCTATGGACAGCAGATGACCAAAGACAGCCTAACAAGAAGCCTTAACAAAATAAATCCCTCTTTCCAAGTCAAGTGAATCCTAATAAGTCGTTCAGCTTCCCAGCTTAAGTTCTTCCTCAGCCTTACCTCTGTAGTTGTTCATTCTTAGAATATTCATTTCTTTTTAATACGCCAGTTTTTACTCAGAATCTCCTTGAGGAAGACAGTATGTGACATGATAGTACTTTTGTCTCACAAAAAATGCTTGAATGGTTTTGCTTTGTTTTGTTTCTCTAGAAGAAAAGTCTTTATTTTGCTAACATCAGGCCTTTTAACCTTGGTTTTGACTGAAACATTAGCCCACTAAGTCTCTCCATTATCAGGAGCCCCTATCAAGCTCCAGAGGTACCCACACTGAAATCTTCCTCAACAGGCTTGAGGTTAAGGCAGCATTCTCATTCTAAAAGTTAGTTGATATGATTCACATATTCACAGCATAACACTCTCCAAAAGAATCATTTTTAAAAGTCTGCTTATTTTATTCCTTTTTGCTTCTCTTTTTCATCAGTCATAAGACTGTTGGGCATGAGAGTCTCACAACTCGCTTTGAAATGCAACTGTTCCCTTCATGTGTCAAGATAAATTGAAGCAAGCAAGAAAGGGAGTTGAGCTCCATGGTACATGCCTTTATTTTTATAAGATCTGAGAACTTTATATGTCCTGGCCTTATGCCACAGTAATGTCATAAACACAGAATATTACAAGAATGTAAGACCAAATAAACAAATTTGTCTGAATTGAACAAAATGTTTAAACTATTGTTACTATAAGTGCCACAATTCTTCCTTTTATTTTAAACTAAACATTATCTCTCCCTGTCTAAATGTTGTCTATATATACATCGTTCATACCACTTACCATATGATTTTACACAAAAAGTAATTAAAATTGCTCAATATTGGTTACAAATCTTTTCTCCCAAAAAGGTTTGACCTCTTCCCACTTTCTCTAGTTTAGCAGACAACATGTGATGAAACATTGTTATTCCAATACAAGTACTTAATGTACAACAAAAGGTCCAGAAGACAATCAGTATCTCTTACTAGTGAATATCCACTCTGTAAAGTTATCACTATCAATCATCATGAGGGATGGAATGTACATACTAAAGTTTTATTCCATATGTATAATAAATTGGAAAACACTTCAAATATTGCACTTGGTGCTGCTGAGATGGCTCAGTGGACTAAGTGCCTGTTTAGGCAAATTCAGGGACCCAGGTTCAATCCCCAACACCTCAGGCTGTGCTGGTCTTGCGCCCAGGCAGTGAGCCAGCCACCAAGTCTGGGTGAAGTGGCGCACACCTATAATCCCAGTGCTGGGGAGGCTGGAAACAGGAGGATCACTACAAGTCTGAGCTATGAAGAGAGACCCTGTGCCAAATACAAAAATGAATAAATAAATAAATACTGTAGTTTCCAGTAAGCAATTCTAATTTTGAAAATTAGAATTAGGCCTGGCACTTTGAATTCAATTACAGATTTTGTGACATGCTAGACTCTGATCTTTAATATAAGACATAATAGTAGCATTTACATTAGCTTTTTAAATTTCGATTTGTAAACAACTGAAAGACCACATTGATGTTAATTTCCTATTTTATTGAAATAACTGTATGTGACATCACAGGTCCTAGAAGATAACCTTGTATTTCAAGGTGAAAGGTCAAAGGTCAGCCCTACTGCTTTCAAGGAGAGAATTGAAAATAAAAATTCCTAAGGCTCTGCTTTGGTATTATTTTAAAGTTATTTGTCTTTATAACATATGCCAAAAGAATGATAAGATTACAGCACAAATTGAATTTATGTGTAACATTATTAGTGAGGTCAGCTATAAAAAAATACTGCTGACTTTCTAATGCAAAGATGATATTTTCTGACCCACTACCAGGAAAACATAGACTTTGTTTCTTTTATGAATTATAATAATGGATTCGCAGCAATGATCCCCAGCTCTCCCAGGGTCTTTCTTGCAAGCAAAGAAGGGTCAGGGTCAATATCTGCATCTTTTAATGGAAGAGAAGGCTGGCAAGATGAAATATCCACTATTGACCTAAGTAGCATGTTTTACTGAAATGAACCATCAACCTCAGAAATTATATTAATGTTTTAATATTAATGGCAGTAGTAATATTATTTTTGCTTTAGTATACATACAGATATGATAATTTTCTAATTTTATTGTTCATTATATGCTTTATTTAATATGTCTTATATATTATACTAAGCCTAATGAGAAAAATAAAGTGTCCAGACCCTTTTCTCCACAAGCTCTTCATTCAAATTTGAAGAATTATATGCACACAAATAATTTCAAATAATACTTAAGTATATTTAATTATAAAGCTACATCATACTTTGATAAATTTGTGAATTCCAAGTCCATTAACCTACTTACATTGACTACAATAGAATGAAGTCCTCAATCCTGAAGTGGCAAAATTAACAAAACAGGTACTTCAAACTACTAACTAAAAACATTTACAAAATTCTCTACTTTATGACTTCTGAGGGTTACATTTTATTTGCTTAAAAAAATTACTTCATCTATTTCAAATTTTGTTCACATATGACTTCCACGGTGAAATGATTCCCAAATTCTCTAAGAAAAATTAATTAAAATCTAAGCTTTGCTTCAAAAACACCAGCAAAATATCCTTGTGAAAAAGGAAAAATCAGAGACATTGTTATAGGATCCCTCCTGTTAATTTCTATCACTGCAATGTTACTTGCTAGGCAGCCTTAGATAGAACATTTATCTGTATGCAACCAGCTACCTCATAAAATAGAACTAACACTACTGATATCACAGTACTGATTGGACTAATATAAATGTACACTGTGTGTGATATATGACAAAATACTCACAAATATCACTATGTATTTCCAAAGTATATGAAATATAACAAGGGCTTGGTAATACTATTCTGTGTAATAATAGCTATTATTATTATTCTGTGTAATAATAACTATTATTATAATAACTATTATAATTATTCTTTTTTTTCTTAATGGCCTGTGATTGAATTAAAGACCACCCTTGAACTTTTTCTTCCTTATTTCACTGACTCGGATAGGTCTTTCACAAGTAGGTCTTCAATGAATTTTGTGAAACTAATGATCCAATAATTAAATAACATAAAAGATTATGCTGAAAAGGAATGGTTAAGGAATATGATGAGAAAGATTGAATTAGTGTCATTAGATTATGAAGAACTGAAAAATCAAACAGCATAAGCAGAAAATATTTTCTTTTGTGAGACAACAGTGGGTAGACTATTCATTTTGTTGATTATTGTGGTGACTATGTCTAGTTTTGGGGGTCAGTATCTTTTCTTTTTAAAGTTTTTGGCACAAGGTCTACAGGGTCACACTACACAGATCAGATTCATAGTGATTCTCCTGTTTTCAGCCCCCAAGTGCTGGGATTACAGGCATGCGACACCACACCCAGTCTCAACTGCTATCTCAGTGAGTCCTGGAGGTGGGGCCAGGACTAAGTAGGTGCTTCAGTCCGTTGAGCTATCTGGCTGGCCTGTACTAATATGTGTTAGTTACTATGATATTACAGTGTAACTGTAATTACGTAGCATGATATGTGCAGCTTTAGGTTTTTTTTTCTTTTTTTTTTTTTTTTTATGGATGTTCTGGTACTTCATGATGTTTTGCTACTCATATAAATTTTAAATTTCCCTTCCCTGTTTCTATGAAAATTGTGAAATTTTCATAGAAAATTTTTGTGTGTTGATTATTGACACTAAAGTGTACTATGATAACCTATGGAAAAATGATGGTTTTCAAAAAAATAGTATTAAAAAAAAGGAATACCCACATTTAGAAGAATGAAATTGAATTCTTTTCTCAAACCCTATGATAAAATCAATTGAAAATGGATTAAAATTTTTCCTAGCAAGAACAGAAGCAGCAAAAAGATTATCAAAGAACGTAGGGAGGTACTGCATGACATCAGTCTGGACAATGAATTTTTTTTTGGATTTAAATCTACTGGTACAGACAAGAAAAGCAAAAATAAAATGGGTTGCATTAAACTAAAAAGCTCCCTCATAACAAAAAAATATTAGTTTACAGGCCAACTGAGTTAAGCAAAAAAAATTTGAATCCATACATCCAATAAAAAGCTAATATTCAAAATATATCATGGGCTCTGTTGGGCATTGTGTGTACATGTACATCTATAATCTCAATGCTTGGGTAGCTGAGGCAGGAGGATTGCTGTGAGTTTGACAGCAGCCAGCCAGGGCTGCATAGTGAATTCAAAGACAACCTGAACCACACAGTGAAACCAGTCTCAAAAAATCAAAATCAACCAAACAAACAAATGGGGTGGCTCAAACAAATATATGACAAGGAAAACTATCAGATTAAAAAAATGGGCAAAAATTTGTATAGACATTAATAAGACATACACAAAAATGTTCAACACACCTAATCATTAAAAAAATCGAATCTAAAGCACAATTAGATATCATCTCACACACATTAAAATAGATACATTAAAAATGTTAATGAAAACACAAGTTAGAAATACAAATAAGAGAAGCTTGGCACATTGTTGACATGCATGTAAATTGCTAGTAATTATGGAAATGTGCATGGCACTTCTTCAAAAATCTAACAGTACAATTACATATGCTACGTCAATCCTACTTTTGAGTACTTCCCTCAAAAGATTTGAAATAGTTTTTGAACAGAACTTTTATGTTCACTGCCTCACTATTCACAGCAGCAATACTATGAAATCAACCTTATGTATCATGCATAGATACACAAAGAAAATGTGGCCTGTATTTATAACTGAATATCTTCAAAAAAAAATAAAACCTTAGAAAAGAACATTTTACCTTTGCAGGGACATGGCTGGAATTGGTAAGTGTCAAATAAGCACAAAAAGACAAGTATCCCAAGATCTCAATTGACTGTGGAATCTTAAACAATCAAGCACTGAGAAACAGAGAGGAGAATGAAGATTATAAAATTTGGATTTTGGGGAAGTGGAAAGGGAGAAAGATGTTCGAAGCGTATAAAATAGTCATAGGTGACGAGTATCGATTTTCTTTTGTTTTAGAACTTCTGCACATTGTGGTGGAAATAGTTAAGAAATTGAGCATTGCACATTTCATACTTGCTGAGAGTACATTTTAAGTGCTGTCTCTCACACACAAAAACAAAAAACCTAAAATGTTAAGTATTTGTAGTGACAGAGATATCAAGGAATGGGACTTAATTTTTCTGCATTGTACATTATACTCAGAAATCATAACTTCATTTTGTGGCCCATAAATATTCACAATTATAAGTTGCCTATTCAAAAAAAAAAACTTAAATATATTGTGTCTTGCTAACTGGCATACTTTGTCTACAGATATCAAACCTTAACAGCTTATGAAAAAGCAAGTGGCCTTCTGGGGAGGGCTAGCAGCCTAAGGTAGACCCAAGGTCATAGTCCAAGAGAAGCTGGCACACTCAGTCCTATAATGGCAAAGAAATGACAGAGGAGAAATGTCCCTGAGGCTTCAGGACACACAACTGATGCTTGCCAGACATGTCCACTGTGATCCAAGCAAGAGAACTATCTCAGTTATCCTTCTCTCATTGCTGAGAAAAACACCCAACACTCAAAATGAAGGAAGGAAAGGTTTAAGAGTTACTGCAGGTCTCAGTCCATGCTCAGCTAGTTCGAAGGCAGAGCAGCACATGGCAGAGAGTAACATTTTATGATGGTGGTAAAGAGCAGAGAGTAAAATGGAGAGAAGAGCAGCTCAAGCAGCCAGCCAGCCTCTCTTCTCTCCTTACACTGTAATGCAAATTGCTTGTCCCAAAGGTGGTGTAGCTTCCACCCCAACAGTAATAAATCACCAAGACTGCATGGGGCATTGGAGCACAACTAGACACAAATCATAACAGGAATGTTGTATTTCTTACTCTTTTTCCTTCCTATTTCTTTCTTTTTTTTCTTTTGTATTTTTAGGGAAGGGTCTACAGGGTGTTCAGGGTCTCACTACTAGATCAGACTCTTAGTGATCTGCCTGTTTACAGCTTCACAAGAGCTGTGATTACAGGTGTGTGCCACTGCGCCCAGACTCAATTGCAGTTTCAGCATGCCCTGGGGGCAGAGACAGCAGGTCTTGAACCCCTGGCCCTGTGCCTGTTAGCAGGTGCTTTAATCCACTGAGCTATTTGGTGGGCCTGACTTTCCATCCCATTTCTAAGTGATAAAGAACTCCATGTCCTGTCAGCACACAGCCTTTACTTAACAGGGTTGTAAATATGCTTCATCTTCTTTACCTGGGCTCAGTAAGGCTCCATAGTCTGAGGCAAGCTATTATCTACTTCATTTTTCTCCTTCTTAAAAAGGGATAACAATGCTCCCGACATCACAAGATTGCTGAAGGAGTTCAATGAGTTCCTCCATTCCAAGGTACTTAGCATACAGTATATTTTCAGTAAGCTTTCAAATATCAAATATCACCTTTTATCAGACTCACTAAGTATTCATTGTATGCAGGGAAAGGATGTTATATTATTTCCATCTTTAGAACTGGAAAGTTTGTCCTTAATCACATGACCACACCAAATTAGAAATCAAGGCTCAGGAGTTCCTACTTTGCCGCTGTCACTAGATTACTGAGGTCTTTAGTAAGGTCACACAGTCTCTCTGGGCTGGGACTGCTTCATTTGAGAAAATGAAGGCTGTCACTAGCGGTTCTGTACAGTCCCTTCTCAAGCCAACTGTATAATGGATTAGCCTAATGGAGTAGTAAGGGCATGTGATACACAAAAACTGTCAATCCTGCCTATGCAAGGGGCTGACCATTCAGGAGAGCCATGGCTAGTAGATTAGTGGCACAGAAAGGAATATTCATGAAAGTAAGACAAAGAAAATAGAAGTCAAAGCATATACTTTCCTGACCATGAACAGTGAGCGAGCTATAAAGACTTAGCCAAATGGAACAGCAAGTCAAAGTACAAAAGTATGAAGTCAAGGAAACATGTTTGGAGACAGAAGGATAACCTCAATAAGGAGAGACAGAAAGATTTCAAACATTAGTCTAACACATGTTTTCTATCATTTTCATCAATTAATTTTTTTCATTATCTACAGTGTTCACTCTTTTTTGTTTTGTTCTTCCAGAAATTCTGATCAACAAAATTCTCAATTTTGTTGCCATCTTAAGAACGTTAAAGCCATAGATGGAATTTCAGGTTCTCCTTAGTGTCGTTTCCTTTTGCTCCATAGAGCTATAGTATCACCAGAATTGTAATAAACATGATGAAAACAGCCCATGAGCTCCCAACTAGCTCTCTATACTGCTCTGAGCTTGGAACATAATGACATACTTCCCCACGTTAGCTGCACTAAAGATGCTGTAACTACTGAGGCATAAAATAAGAAAAGAAACTACAGAATGAGTCAAACAAAAGAAAATGGAGACAATATTTTAAAATGATGATAAATGTACACACTATGCTCTGGTTGAAAGACATCAGTATATTAGTAGAAAACAAAAAATTTTAAAAGATTGGTAATATATGTGAAACCCAGTGATTCAACATCATAGCGATAGTGTGGAATCTCTTATAAAACAAATGCTTTTTATAAAGTAATATGTTTTAACAATTCAAAACCATAAAAAGATATGTTTCAATTATTAAAATATATTTTCCTGAATAGTGACATCATATTTAGCTTTTTGAAGGGCTGGCCAGATAGCTCAATGGATTAAAGCACCTGCTTAGGCAGGGTACAGTGGTCAGCATTTAATCCCTGCCTGCAGTGCTGGTCCCATCCTCAGGATGCACTGAGGCAGTGACTGAGACTGGGCATGGTGGTGCGCACCTGTAATTCCAGCGCTTGGGAGGCTGAAAACAGGAGGATCACTACGAGTCTAATCTGTGTAGTGAGACACTGGAGACCCTGTAGAGCCTGCACTAAATACAATAAATAGATTAATTAATTAACATTAGCTTTATGTATTATCACAGATCAAATAACAGACAACAAACAGAAAAATGGGTTAAAAATGGATTAACACAGACATCATTTTGCTAGGCATTTCCTTAAGTAATTTAATAAATTATTTAATCATTACATCTACAATGGGAAATTCAAAATAATTTTGAGACAATAAAGCTGACTCAAAGACCAAGCCTATTTCTAAAGTCACAAAGTAGGAAGATACTAGAGATTTAAATATAACTATGTAACTTTAAAAACTTGCAGGTCAGAAGATAACAAGAGAAAACCCACTAGAAAATAATCATTGTTCTTGTTTATTTGTTCTTATTTTAAAACATAAACTTGGAGGAAGAAAGAGACATAGCAGGGAGAAAAGGGAAAATAACAGATACTCTCAACAGATTTTTAGCTCTTTTTTCATCAAAATGTTTATGATATTTCATGTCCCTTAACTATGAGATATCTATTATATTCACATGGAATATCTGTAGAATACTGAATATCCTTTCAAAAGTTGAATGGAGGGTCACACAGGGTGGCACACATCTGTAATCCCAGAATTTAGGAGGCTGAGTTAGGAGGATCACTGTGAGTTCGAGACTAACCTGGGCTACAAAGTAAGCTAAAGACTGTCCTGAACACACAGTAGACCCTATCTCAAAAAGACAAAAAATGAATGAATGAATAAATAAATGTTGAACACAATGAAAAGACACATAAACTTGTTTTAAAGATTAAAAAATAAAATAAAACTAGCTCAGGATATTAATGCTGAAATCCCAAAATGTCGACCCTGTTGGATTAAAGAAGTTCTAGGGGACTAGGAGAATGCCCACCTGCACGTGTCTGGCGGACAGCACATGTGGCCTTGGCTCCTTTTCCTCTGGCACAGCTCTTCCTCTACTTCCCAGTTGCAAGGGGCTCAGGAGCTAACTCAACTTTTGAAAGGATATTCAATATTCTACAGATATTCCATGTGAATATCACACATGGTGCTGTCTCTCTTTGGCTCCAGCAGGAAATTCACTGACTGCGCCCCACCCCCAGCTTTCAAACTCAAGCCAAGCTAAAGCTCTCTACCTTTAAACTGCAGAGTCAGGTGATGTGTCCAGGACCGAGAAAGTTGGTCAACACATACCATTCTCATTGTGATTTTAAAAAACCATAGGATGAAGTGAAAAACTGAATAAGAAGTCTAAACCACAGAAATTTAGAGGAAAAAAATCATATTATGTTTAATCAAAACACTTTGATTCATTTATATCCATTACCAGGAGCTGATGCAATACACAAGCAGCTCTTAAATTACATTAGATTCACCAGGAAAGACTGTGTAAGGGGAGAGCTGGACTTCTCAAGTGATGCAGATTTAGGATGCTTAGACGAGGGGCCTGAGGATTAGCATTGCAAATCAGTTCCTCAGTGATACTCATGCTGCAAACCCAGGGAGTCCACTTTAAGAAGCACTCAATGGTCAATTTACCCTTAATGTCCAGTTGAAGTAAGGTACTTCAAAGCTATATGACATCAGTTAGAGCAGTAGTAACTGTAAAACAAAACATCCAAGAAACAAATTCAAAAAGAAAAACAAATATATAAGATTTTTAACAAAAATAATAAAAATTCCTGAAACCTATTGTTTATATCTGTTCCGTGTTTTGCAGAAAGCCATTGTTGAAACTCATTTTTATTTATTTTTTTTCTGTTTTTTAGGGAAAGGTCTACAGGGTGTTCAGGGTCTCACTACTAGATTGGACTCATAGTGATTCTCCTGTTTACAGTCTCCAAAGAGCTGGGATTACAGGTGTGCACCACCACACCCAGTCTTTAACTCATTTTTAAACTTATAATATAAGGTAAAATAAAGGATGTGGTACAGTATTCAGAATTTTCTTTCAATGCAACTTCTTAAAGGATACCAGGCTCCAACATTCAGGAGAAACGATGCTCACTGATTACAGGCCTTGAGAGAAATTCTTAACACAAGAAAATAGAAATCATTCATCAATGGAAAGCCACTGCCATTCACTGAAGCAGTGTAGGAGTACGCCTTTATGTACAAAATTAGATCATACTGCTTGAAATACCTTCATGTAATCATTTAAATTATAAAATTTCTAGTTTAGTTAATACCTGTTCAAGATGAGCATCAGAAGGAAAGAAGAGGAAAAAGAAGACAAGGGAGGAGGAGAATTAGGAAGAGAGGAAAAAGAGAGGGAGTTGAAGTTGTTTAACTTCATCCTCAGCAATGTGCTAGCCAACTTTAGCGGCTCCCCTGAGGGCATCTCTGCTATCTGGACAGCAGCATTTTCACTCCCCTGTTCTGCCTTTCACCCCTTCATCTTAAACTGATCCATGTAAGGGAGGACATGACCTCTACTATAAAAATCTGGTTCTTTTCTAGTATTTTCTCTGAACATTTCAGGGATATTAAAACAAAGCAAAATTCATAAATGATTTTAAAAATCACCTTTTACTTTCATGCTAACCTTGATATGTAGAATTTCATTAGCAGGCTTTGGCACTAGTAAGATGACTAAATCACTGAGGCTTTCTCTGAAGCTTCCAGCAAACAGAAACAATTCTTTGGATGAGAACTTCATCCTGGGGTCACCGAGTGCTTCCCTTGTGCTTTCTCTGTGTAGTTTCTTTTCTGTTTTTCTTTGTTTCAAGCCAGAGATTGAAGAAAAAGTGGGCCCGAGTGACAGTTCATTTTCTAAGTAAGGGTGAAGTATTTATTATAGAGTTTTTAATCTATATCAACATCTTTAAATATGCAGATTGCATATTGAAGGTCTCAGAGCTAATCCACTCTCAGATTCTATTTTATCAGTGAAAAGTTCTTGAGGAGTGGAGAAATAGAGTGAAAAATTAAAGAAGTGTGGAGGAAGAAAAAGAGCAGTCATTTTACAATGCTAACTCCACACCTGATACTAGCACATAGGAAGATAAGAGCAAGCACAGGACTGGTGCAGTGTTAGAGGAAGATTGTCTGCTTCTCAGAACCTGCTTTACCATGCAATGAAACACAAAGAAAACTCTCAAGGACAACTTCTAAATGTCTTGTGTAAAAGCATCTTCCACAGGCACATCTGATTTGGGTAAGCATTAAAAACAACTTTTCATTTAGAACAATAATATAGTTAATGGTTAACATTACCTCATTTTTATCTCCAAAACTATAAAGGGAACATGTTTAGTAATTTACTACTTATTGTTTTCTTAAAAGAGAAATTCTTTTGCACTTAAAGTATGACTCAACCTCCTCTTTAAAAAAATAACTACCAGTACATAGATAAATGATTTAATAATACAGATGCATCAAGATTTTAAAGGTAGTCATTTGTCTTCAAATATTCCTCAGTTGGATTTAAAACTCTTCAGGTTTCAATCAAAACACAAATCAACGGGAAAATTAGCATTTTTGTTCCTTTGGTAGCATTTTTGGGAGAATATGGAAAAAACATAATAGAAAAACATCGCATCCACAAACTTCTCCTTAAATGTGGCATATAACAAGAGAAAAGAAAATCTTTTTTGAAAAATTATAAAATTATAACTTCTGTCACTCTGCTACTTCATAACCATTTTTATAATTTAACATTTAGATTTTAGTCCAACTTACAAGAGCTTAAATCCTCTTTTCTAGTCAACTGGCTTTGGACTCGTCATTTCTGGATGCAGAACCACACAAGTCATTGTGTTGAAATAGAACATTTGCTCTATATCTCTGAAATAAAATATACTTCCCCTGTTTTGAGATTGTCTTTATGACTTCCTTAGTCTGTACAGTAATCTCATCTCACTTAAATCTTTATTTTTAGTGTGTGTGTGTCTGGGTGTGTTTGTGTGTGTGTTTGGTGTGTGTGTGTGTGTGTGTGTGTATCTATGTGTGCATGTGCATGTAGTACTAGGGATTCTATTCAAGGCTTTACACAGAGCTATGTTCTCAGCCTTCTTAATTTTTTATTTTGAGGCAGTGACTCCCTAAGTCTGAAGCTTGCACAAACTGAGTTTAAACATGTGGTGTTCCTGTCTTACCCCATTTTAATTACTTCTAATTTCTTTTTAGGTCAAGGAAGGCAGAAAGAAGGTAAAACAGAAGATGATAAGGGAGAAGAAAGTGGCTTTTCTTACAACTATCTAGAATAGGACCACAGACAGCTTATCCAAGACTTAGACATTTGTATCATTTGAAAGATTTCCTGATGTTTTCTGGGAGGTGAAGTCATGATAGGCATTCACTCTCTATAAATCTGTACTGCTTTTACATTCTAGAAGAAAGACCCTGGTTGTGAGTTTGAGATACTAATCCAAATTCCCTCCTATAAACATCTTGTTCTTTCAGTGTGTGTAATACTGAGAACTACTGTATGGTAAAGAAAACCAAACATTTGTTTTATGTAGAACTTCAGAGCTATGAAATTGTGGTACACAAACACAAGTTTACAATACTTGAAGAAACAAGTTAAGATTTCCACAAATCTATTCCTTTAAATGATATTCATATAACCTGAACATTATAAAGTTAGTAGTAAGGGAATGGTCACATAGCAATTTTAACCTGAGAAATAGCTTCAACAACAGTTATTTTTATCTGATCTCTAAAACAGAAATTTGTGGTGGGAAATGTTATCTTAGAACTAGTATTAAAGTAGAAAAAAATAAGTAAAATTCTTGTCATGTATAGATGAGGACTTTGTGAGTGTAAGTCCAGTTGCACAAGAAATAAAAGCAAGAACCGATGCATGAAATTATATAAAACTAAAAAGTTTCTACTTAGTAAAAGAAATCAGTCAGTGGAGTGAAAAGGCAATCTACAGAATGAGTAAAATCTTGGCCAGCAACTCTTGGCAAATACATACACAGAGATTAACATCCAGAATATATAAATAACTCAAAAATTTAGACCACCCCAAATAAAACTCAATTAAGAAATGGAAAAGTGAACACAGGAATAGAGAATTCTTAAAAGTAAAAATGGTCAATAAACATGTGAAACAGTGTTCAGTGCCTCAGGCTGTTGAAGAAATGCAGATGAAAACAGCACATTCCATCTTACACCAGAGAGAGAACAGCAGTCATCAAGAAATCAAAGAAAGAATGGCACATTCTGGAATGGCTATAAAGAAAAAATGAACCCTCTTACTTCGTTGATGCGAATGAATGTGAAACCAGCACAACTACTATGGACATCAGTATGGAGATTTCTCAAAGAAGTAAAATTAGAAATTCATCTGACCACGCTCTTCTCCTTATGAGTATCTCACCCCAAAGAGCTGAAGACATCACATACAGCAATGTCAGTTTTTATATGGAGTGGTGATGGTAGTGTGGTAGAGAAACAGAAATAAAGTGTGTGTGTGTGTGTGTGT
>PVKA01022008.1:0-37780 GCA_004027165.1 Ctenomys sociabilis
TTAAAAAGAAACTGAAACATCTTTGCTGAGGAATATGATGACTGAACTAAAAAAAAAAGCAATAGCTACCTTCAATAGCCAACTAGATCAAGGAGAATAATACATAAGTAAACTCAAAGATAGAGCATTTGAAATCATTGTCACAGGAGAAAAAAATAAAAAAAGCCTACAGGATCTATAGGACTCCCTCAAGAGAGCAACTTTTGTGTAGTATAATTACACAAGGAGATAGAAACAGCTCATCTGAAGAAATAAAGGCAGAAAACTTCCACATATGGGGAAAGACACAAACTTCCAAGAACAGGAAGTTCAGATATCTCCAATAAAACTCAACCTGAACAAGAAGTTGTCAAGACAAATTGTAATCAAACTTTCCAATTGCAAAGACAAAATATGAAATTTGGAAGCTACAAAAGGAAAACAAGAACATATCACATAGATGTCTTAGCAGAAAACTTGTTATAGGGGCCAGGGAGATGGCTCAGCAGAATAAGTGCTTGCCTGGCAAGGGCCTGAGTTCAATCCCTGGTTCAACCAAAAAATAAAACATAAAAATAAAAGTATGGAAGAGTACTGAGATGTGCTATGTACATGTACTAATTTTCCTCATATAATCATTATGTACTACCAAAACATACTAATAAAATTATTCAATAAAAATTAAAAAAAAACAAAAAAAACACAAATATTTAAAATCATTAGCTATTTGTCAAGAGAAAAATGAGAAGCCTCTGCCTCTTATATCATTGACAGATGACCCTGGTGAAACATAACCCCTGGCTCCTGATTCCGTGGAAGGACAGGTGTTCATGAAGACAAGCTTATTATTTAGTCAGCCACAGGTATTAAGAAAAGCTTTTTTTTTTCTAAAGATAACTTTTGATCCAGATCACTCATTTGATACTATGATGAGCCTTTCTTCTATAGTACTTTATAACTGAGACCAGGAGAAGGCCAAAGGGAGAAAACAAAGAAGGTAAGAGAGGAGTCGGGGAGATGGCTCAGTAGAATAAGTGCTTCCCTGGCAGCACAAGGGCCTGAGCTCAATCCCCATTTCTGAAAAAAACAAAAAAAAGGGATAATGGCTGCCTAGGTCATGGCCTTAAAAGGAAGAGACCCTAAGTCTGATTCCCAGGGCTCCAAGAAGAGGTAGACACCTAAACTCACTTGCTCCTACTGCAGAAAGCCAGGCCGCCTGAGGAAGGGTCATGATAGGAGCAGTCATGACAAGAGGTGCCCTGAGCCATACATGAGAACAAAGAAGTTCAGTGGGAATCAGATTGCTCCTGAGATGGAGGTCTCAGGGCTCAGATCCATCTTACCAGGTGGTCCTGCAAGATGGAAGAAGTCTAGCTCACTCTCCTCCTTCTGGCTAGACTGTCATCTCCATGGAGGAATGCAGGCATTATGGCTGTAGAGGAAGCCTGGCCTTCCCTCCAGCTGTCATTCACCAGGGAAAGGAGTCACTGGAGAAGTCAAGTTATTTCTCAAAACCCTTAGGCTCTAAATGGGATGGTTTTCTCTTCTATTTATTTTTCATCATGCCTCAAACTCCAGTTCCCCTCCTGGGGAGACATATTTTATCTTTCTTGGAGACTGTAATTTACATGCACCCAGTCAGGTATGCTGCCTCCTCCTCATTGAGACAGCAATAAATTCTGAAGTATGATCCTGCAATATATAAGCCAAGGCATCTGTGCCCACCTGAGTTTTATTTTAACAGACAGAGGCTAAAATTTCTCTAGGTGTAGTGCCTGGCTTTGGAGTAAAATATTTGGGCCTTATAATATCTAAGAGACTAGAACCCTGGGAGAATTGATTTAATATTTTCTTCACACAACCCAAGACCCTAAAATGCCTCAGGAGATTCCTAGGAATTACAGGCTTTTGTCACGTTGGATAGCAGGTATGGTGAGTCACAACACCTCTATGAGCTTATAAAGGAATCCCAGAAGGCAGATATACATATTTTAACCTGAGAACCTGATTCCTGATTCTGTAGTTCAGAATCTTGTACAAATGCCATTGAGTACCCCAGAAGTAACCCTACCAACAGGATCTTGTTTCGATCGAAGTGTTGATGAAAGGTGGACTGTGGCTTTGGGAGTGCTTTTTTTTAGATTGGGACCTGCTCAATAGCCTGTTAGGTATTTGAGCCATGATTTGGACACTGTAGCAAAGTCATGTCCATGTGTCTTATGGCTGTGTCTGCCATAGCTGTCCGGTACCAGAGGCATCCTAGCTTCCTTCAGGCCAAGATCTCATGGACTGTGCAACTCGCTGTGGCAGGACTTCTTTTTTTCCCAATGAAGCCTACGGTTATCAGATAACTAACTTTTTAAATACCTGACTCTACTTCTAAAAGGACCAACTATTCAATTAAAAATGTGTTACCCTCATTGGTTCTGCCACCTTTCTGTCAGAAAAGCAGGAAATTGAGCCTGACTGTCATGACTGCAAAACAGATGATTCCTCACACGTACACACCAGAGAAGACTTATTAGATTCACCCTTCAGTGGCCCTGATTTGACTGTCCTTTGTGGTGGCAGTTCCTTCATGGAAAATGGGACAGGACAGGCAGGGAATGCAGCAGTGCCTAAAAGTAAGATGCCTAGAACTTCCTTCCCTTTCTGTATCACTAGTGCCCAGCTAGCAGCACTCACACCTCTGTCAAGGGCTTCACAACCCAGCAAAGGACAGAAGTGAATATTTGTATTGATAGTGAGTATATGTAGTTTACTCCACCTGCAAGATGACTTGTTAGAAAGACCTTCTTGTGTTGGGAACAAAGTAATCACTTTAATTCTCATTGGTATGACTGTACTAAATACTAGGGATGGGTAGGCACTCCTCAAGCAGTGTTTCCGTGCCACGACTTTGCACATTAAAGACAAGTTTGCAACAGATTGGTTTTCTCACTGTGGAATTCAGTGGGATGCCCTCAGTTGCACACCTTGGTCCTGTGGAGCCTGGCTATCCCCTGAAAGGATCAGGATATGCACACAGGGATATGTGTGGTTACAAGGCAGAAGAGCACAAAGCATTGACTAATCTGCAAACTTACTCTGGCTATGTCACCAATGGTCTAGAAGTGTGTTTCACTGGTGTGATCATTTCACTCACATCTTTATCTTTTATTATGAGCAGAATAGATTTATTGAGGGAAAGAAAGTTCCTGTCTGAGAGAAGGTCAGGAGGGGGGCTGAGTGGGTAGTTCCCCCACATCTTTATCTTTGCCTGAGGATTAGAGGATATCTTGGAGCACATGCAGATGCTCATTAACTACACTCAGTGGGCCTTAAATGACAATGTGACTAGTCTTTCTCTCCTAAATGAAGAAGCAAAATTAATGAGGCAACCATCCCCCAAAATTGGGTGGCACTAGACATTCTAACAGCAGCACAAGGAGGGGGTACATGAGCAATTATAAAAGTCAAATATTGAGTGCAAATTCATGACCCTTCTGCTAACATATCTCCATGGCTGTTCAAGATATTAAATGACAGGTTAATCTTTTGTCAGATACCAAAAGAGTCTATTACGAGACCTTCCCGGTAGAATTTTGGTGGTTATATTCATAATAATCTTGTTGATGTTGTTATTTGGTCCCTAAAAATTAAAGGAAGGTGGAGGGAAGGGGGAGAAGGAACTGTAAGAATGGTGACTGGTATAGATAAGGGGTAGATATGTGTTAGCTTTTTTTGCTTTGGAAAAAGTTGCTAACTTGTTGAATTAGGGCACTTGAAAACACAAATGTATATTAAACAACCAATCATTTCATATTTTTGGCAATTTGGTGGCTCATTTTTATATTTCATCCTACTTAATCTTATTGCCTTATGAAGAAGGTATCATTAGCAGCAAAATTTCTCATAAAGCTTTTTTAATTTTTAGATATTTATCTACTAACAAGAAGTTGAAAAAAATAGTACAGAGACACCCTGTGTACCATTCCTCCAGTTTACGAGGCATCTTGTGTAACTCTAGTTTGTTATCAAAACTAGGAGCCTCACTATCGGTGTAACACCATTAACTGAAGTGTACATTTTATTCAACTCTCAACATTACCGATTTTGCAGGTGAGGTGATTGAGGTTTATTTTAATCACTTATTTCAACTTCCTCTTGAAAGCTATGGCCATTATGTAGATTTGCATGTTATTTACAGCCATATTCGTGTTGCCCTTAGGGACCAATTAGTAAAAAACAACTGAGCATTTATTTGACTGTTGTGGTTAATTCAGGCTTCACAGTACTTCTGACTATAACGTTTTACTTTTGACTACAAACTGAATGTGTGTGTGTGTGTGTGTGTGTCTATGAACACACACAAAAAGTGACTTTGTAAGTTGTGAAAATTTGTTTTAGGCAAAAATTCCACCAAGAAACTACTAGAACTGATACGGAAATTCAGTAACATAGCAGGATACAAAATCAGTACTCAAAATTCAATAGCATTCCTCTACACAGATAACAAGTACAGTGAAAGGGAAACTATAGAAACAATACCTTTTACAATAGCACTGCGGAAATGAAATATCTTGGGATTCACTTAACCAAGGAAGTCAAAGACCTTTTCACAGAAAATTACAATACCCTAAGAAAAGAGATTATAGAGGATTTCAGAAAATGGAAACATGTTCCATGCTCCTGGATAGGAAGAACCAACATCCTGAAGATGGCCATACTTCCAAAATTGCTGTATAGATTTAATGCAATCCCTATCAAACTGCCATCAACATACCTCCCAGACATAGAGAAACCATTCCTAAAATGTATTTGGAACCACAAATGACCTAGAATAGCAAAGGCAATGTTGGCCAATAAAGACAAGGCAGGAGGCATCACAATTCCTGGCTTGAAATTATACTACAAAGCCACTGTGATAAAATCAACAAGGTATTGGCAACAAAATAGACCTGAGGATCAATGGCATAGATTACAATGTGCAGAAACATCTGTGAACACACTCAGCCATCTGATCTTCTACAAAGGGGTCAATCATACTTACTGGAAGAAGGATAGCCTCTTTAACAAATGGTGCTGGAAAACGTGGCTTTCTACATGCTGAAAACTAAAACTTGACCCAGCTCTATCACCATGCACTAAGTTAAAGTCAAAATGGATTAAAGAGCTAAACATTAAAAGAGAAACACTCAATCTCCTGGAAGAGAAAGTAGGAGGAACTCTTGAAGATGTAGGAGTAGGTAAAGAGTTCATGAACAAACATATATTTGCCTGGGAAGCTCTTGAAAGAATCAACAACTGGGATCAACTCTTCTTAAGGAGCTTCTGCATGTCAAAAGAAATTGTCAACAGAGTGAAAAGACAACCCACAAATTTTGAAAAAATCCTAACTAATAAGCAATCAGACAGAGGTCTGCTGTCTAGAATATATAAAGAACTAAGATATAACAAGGCCCTCAAATTTAAAGACCCAATTGAGAAATAGGCATCTGAGATGAATACATACTTCTCAGAGGACAAAATTAAAGAAGTGAATAAATATATGAAAAAATGCTCCACATCGCTAGCCATTCGTGAAATGCAAATAAAAACAACACTGAGATATCATCTCACTCCAGATACAATGGTTATCATAAGGAAATCAACCAACAACAAATGTTGGAGAGGTTGTGGGCAAAAGGGAACTGCTGGTGGGAATGTAGACTGGTACAACCATAGTGGAGGTCAGTGTGGAGACTCCTCAAAAGAGTAGGACTAGAAATCCCATTCAAGCCGGCTATCCCCCTACTGGGAATTTTCCCAGAGGGACTGAAAACATCATATCATAGTGATATATGTGTACCTATGTTTATAACAGCACAATGTGTGATAGAAAAATCTTGGAAACAACCAAGATGTCCATCACATGAGAAATGGTTGAAAAAGATGTGGTTTTTCTATATAATGGAGTATTACTCAGCTGTTAAGAATGATAAGCTTGAAGCATTTATATTGAAGTGGATGCCACTTGAACATATACTCATAAGTGAAATAAACCAGCCACACATGTGCAAATATCGTACAGTCTTCCTAGTATAAGAAGTCAAAAGAAGAAATACAAATAGAAATGTACAACAACAACTGAAAAGAATTGAGTCAGATAGTTAGGGCAAACTGAAAGGTATATGCTGCAGAAGAAATTAGCTTTTCTTCTGGATGGTTAACAACCTAAGTTCAGAGATCAAAATTGGAGAAATAGAAGAGCCACAAGGCAAGTCAATGTTTTGGCTCTAGCCTTTCAACGTCAGCGAAGACTCAGAACATAGGAGAACCTGTACTGCAACATCATGAAACTCAGGTGAGCTCCAAATTTTCTGAACAAGGAGATTATGGAGCCACAGAGGAAAGAGACTGATGATCTATAGTGTGCCTGGGGAGAGTCACATGGAGAGAAAACTTTCTCTCATGCTTCACAGAGAGCAAACTGGTCAAGCATTGTTCATGACTCATCCACATGATTGACACAGACAAAGGATTTACAGAATAATGTACAGGACTACAAGAAAAACCCTGAGGGGATTTCACTAACCTCATAAGAAACATAAAGTACATGTGTTGGTATATAGGTCTTGCTCTATCTAGGTCTTAACCATCCATCAGAAAAGTATAAAAATGAGGAATACACCACAGGGCTATAATAATAAGATGAGCTCTATATTGCTATGGTCGACAACTTCTTCAGATAACTCACTATTGTTGTGGAATGCTGGACTGTGTTGGATTGTGTCATTGAGTTCAGGCACCTAAATTAGTGGGGACTGGGACAATGGAGTGTCCACCTTTGGCAGGTGTAGACAAAGGAGGGGGTATAGAAAGAAAGAATCATGATGTGTGTGTATGGACAGTACAGTTGGGATAGATAACACCGTGCTTTTACATAATTCTATGAGAAGAAAGATTTGCACTAATGGTGGTTGGACAGGAAATTATGTCAGCTTCTAGTACTATGGACAACCACTAGGAAAATAACAAGGTAGAAAGTATTAATTATTGAATCTTTGATGTAATTCAGGTATAAAAAATAAGATAAATAAACAGCTACACTCTCTTAATTTACTAATAAGAGACATATGCTCTAATAATGTCTGTAAGTATAATATCATGTATACACCTTCTAAGATACCAAAACATTATGAAAAGTTTGCAATGTATTCATTTTTCAAATTCATCTTGTCAAGGTATCTTAAAACTGTCTCATTGACATTTGTACTTCAATAAAATAAAAATTTAAAAAAATTGTTTTTTTTTTGACTTGGTATATGGATGTTGACAAGATTCCAACCGGATATGTGCATGACAATCTGTATGCCTGCTACCAAACCTTAGAGCCTTTTGACATGAATATCTGAGAAATGTCCGTTTTACCTTAATTACCACCAAAGGCAAAAATTCCAATATAAGAAAAATTAAAGGTAACTTAGAAAGCAATTCAAGATCTGGTTGGCATTGGCTCGAACCCTTATCACTTAGTGAATCTATGGGAATTTTCAAGATTTCGTTGAATTCTCCAAAACACATGCCCTTGTTTTGTCTGCCTCCTGGGATTCTATTCCCACACCTATTTTCCTATGTGTCTGTGTATAATTGGCTCTAAAATTCCTTTTTCTGGTTTGAAGTGTTTGGAGAACTGTAGATTGAATACAAGGTTTTATAGAGATAGTAGAGAGGTATCAACTCTTGAGCATAGAACATAACCTTGAATACTGTCATTTCTTTTTCCTAAAATGCTTTGGAGCCAACCATCCGACAGTAGTTAAGGTATTTTTTTTACCAGCATTTTCTCTTGCCCTTGTTCATCTTTCATGCTTTTGGGAGGAAAATATATGACTTTTTTCTTTTCCTTTTGTCCACCTCAGACATTTTCTTCCCAATCCTTAGGCTTATCCCACCTCCTCAAGTAGTTTTAAATCATTTCTCAGAAAGTTCATTTCTTTCTCTGAGATAATATGTGGTGCTAAGTGTTAAGATGGAGTGACATCTTGCTATTAATCACTATTAAGTATATATTAATAATTCATATAGCTATTTGTCTTTCCAGTGTCTCTAGTTATTGAGAATTTTTGGGATTCATTTAAGCATTCATCACCTTTACATTTCTCCTCATTTTTTTTTTACAGAAGGTAACTGACTGTGCTTAGTATGGGTATCATCCAATAATGAATGAGCCAGTTCTTGTTGTAGCTGAGGTAGAGGCCTGTGCTTGTATCTGAGAGCTATACCTAATCCAATTCTTGTACTAGGTTATACAAGGTAGGCAAAATTGCCAAAGGTACTCACAAATGTTGAAACTGGAATTTGGAACTACAAGGTTATTAGTAGCCACTAAAATATTTCCATGTTTTAGATATCAAGATAGGGACATGGTTCATGGTAGAATGGTTTCCTAGAAAGTACCTGGCCCTAGTTTCAATCCCTATCATGACAAAAACAAACAATATAAGGTTTAAGTTTACTTTGCTACTCCTATCTTCTCTTTTACTTGTTGATTTCATTGTCTCAGTGCCCACCATTTTGCACAGGGTAGAGCCATTGGCAAACATTTGTTAAATAATTAATGGAAGGAAGTGTGAATGTCCCTTGCTATTTGCAGGAGATGGATTCTAGGCGCTCAGTGGACACTGACATCTGCAAATACTCAAGTGGCTTATAGAAAATGTTTTAGCATTTGCATATGATCTATGCATATCTTTGTGTATACTTTCGATAATCAAATGATTTCTAATTTATTTGTATGCCTAATATGATATGAATGTTGTGTAATTTTTTTTCAATTTTTCTTTCTTTTTTTTTGTATTTGATATAGGGTCTCACTACGCAGCTTGGACTTGTAATGATCTTCCTGTTTTCAGCCTCCTCAGCATTGGGATTACAAGCATGTGCCACCACACCTGGTCACAGAGGTGGGATTGGTAAGGCATATAGTGCCAGGGATCGAGCCACAGTCCCTGTGCTTAGTCTGCTGAGCTATCTCACTGGCCCAAGTTTTTATTTTTGATCAGTACATGTTTGCAGAACAGAATGATAATATTCCTTTATCAGAGTTGGTGCATGTCCATAGTACATAGCAACTCTTTCTTATCTCCTTCGTTTCCCTCCATCTCCATCTGCATCCTTATCTCTTTATCCTTTTTCTATTTGAAAAAGATCTAACTCCTTATTTCTTCTCATCTTAGTTTTATTTGGATCTTTATATGTGCTATAACTATTTCATGTAAGAGAAGGTATGCATTAGTTAAGCTTGTGCGTGTGCTTCACTTCACTTAACATCATGGCCTCCCGGTACATCCATTTTCCTACTAATGATTCAAATTTATCCTTCTTTGTAGTAGACTGGTACTCCATTGTATATAAATGCCGCATTTTCTTTATCCATTTATCTGTTAATGGGTATCCAGGCTGCTTCCAAGATTTCGCTATTAAGAATTGTGGTGCTATAAACATGGGTATGCAAGTCTTACTGTAATGTGAGTAAGATTAACACTTTTGGGAAGATACCTAGAAAGGAAATAGCTGGATTGAAAGGAATTTACAGTTTTAGTTCAAAAGAATCTACATATTGATTTGATAGTTGTAATAGCTTACATTCAACCAACAATATTATACTGTATTGTTTAGGAGTAATGACGCAGGAAAAAGTGATGGTATATGTTTAGTGCTGAGCAACATTTTTTCCAAAAACATTTTTAATCTTGGCTTTGTTGAATACATAGATGTATAATATGTAGATAAAGACAGCTGGATATATATGCATTGTATCAAAGAGATTAGTTTGATAGTTTTGGGGAACCATAACATATAAATTCATTGGCTTGCTTTCTCTTATATTGACTCTTGTATGATGTAAGTAACTGATTAGATGGTTCATTGTAAAGCAAGGTTATATGAACTGTATATTTGCAGCATACTTGCTGCTATGATAGGAAGAAAGAGATATGGATTTAGTTGCTCAAGAAAAACATTGCATCACTTAATATTGTTTTATCAGGCTTCTGTCTGGAGGGAGAGTACTTTGAACCTATCCTTTGCATACAAATCACAAATTCAGAAAAAAAATAACAACGTTTCAGCTTTGCTCCCAAAGCTGCAATTCTTTTTACTTAAATCTCTTGTGGTACTGAGAGTGGGTGGCACACATCTACTAGCAATGTCTTGTGTCACTTTTTATCAGCACCATGTTGGCAGGTTTGATGAAGGAGCCAAAGTTGTGGTGGGCATAGTTTTTTTGCTGGTTGTATTGATTGAAGTGACAATCTGATGGATTTAGGGTTGGAGCACTGGGGATTCATCCATATTGAAAGGGATTTTCTAAAATGTTAACATTAAGCTGATATGTAGGAAAAGAAATTGGACCATGCCAGGCCCAGATGGTATGCTACCCAGATGTGGGGTGTGAAGGCAGGTGTGAGGAGCGTAACAGAACCCCATCTTCAGGGATTATGGTCATTTGGGCAGCCTTAACCTACATATCTGAGTGGCTTCCCATTATTTCAGAGTGATTATTAAATGAACTATAAGGTATAGTTTCTCACTTATTTCCACTACATTTACTTATTGTAATGGTTGATACATTATGTCATAATGAGAAGATAAGAAGTTTAACTAAGAAACTCAGCAGGGGGCCAGAGTCCTCACTTTTTAAACATCTAATTCACTGCAAGAGGAGGGGCAGGGAGATAGTATGAATGCTACACTTGTGCTAGTGGGTGGTAGCCCCAGTGTGCAGCATAGAGGAGGAAAAGAGGCTTGCTCTTCCCCTCTTTTACTCTTGCTTTTTTCACTGTCTTCTGCTACCTTGAACTGTTGCTGTTCTGTCTGGTTATCCTGCCTTGGTGTCAGCTGATTATGGACTGAAACTTCCATAAAGTGTGGGTTAAATAAACTTTTACTGCATTAATTTTAGGTGTCTGGTAATACTGTCCCAGCAATGAAAGAAAAGTAAGCAAGACACTTATTCACTTATTCCTTCATCCAGCACCTATTTTTACATTACTTGTCAAACATAGTGTTGTAGATACCATATCAGAAGGCTCAGCATGGTTCCTGTTCTCTTGTTTATATTCTTGGCTGGAAGACAGATCCACATATGGACAGCTGGAAAATAGGATGATACATGCAACGAAGGAGCTGGTGCTCAGCCTGTTATGGAGGACACAGGAACAGCATGTCACATAACAGCTTTTGGGTGACTTTGTGGTTACTGAGTTGCAAAAATGAGGAGCGAAGTAGCAGGATTGAATGAATATGGTGGAACAGCTGTGTGAACCAGTGAAGAGGAACACCATGGCATACACAGTTATTGAGCAGGCAGAATGCTAAGAGATGAGACTGGAGAATATGGGGGGTCACGGGTCGGCTTGTGAGGGTCTGGTAGCTACAGAATTTAGGGTGAACCTTTAAGGACATGGGTAAGCACTGAAGTGGCTTTAGAACTCATTACCTAAAATACCTATAAGATACGTAGGGGCATTCCCATGTCTTCATCCACCTGTTTCACTCTAACACTGAAACAAGTACACCAAAAGTTTACCCTGTGTGTTTCAAGAGTTACCACTATATATTTCTTAATTACTTGCTGACATAGTAAAAGTGAAAATGTTTACTAATCAGAGAAAACTCTGAAATTACCAGGACAAAATCTTGAAGACCACTTCAAGCCATAAGTACAGACAAGCATTTCATGGATAGGATCGTAAATGCACATCAAAGCAAAAGCTGACAGATGGAGTAAAGAGACTGAAGACCCATGCACAACAAAGAACATATCGATGTGAAGGCGAAGCCTAACTCATAGGAAAAGTGTTTGTATGCTCTGTTCATCTAACAGAAGATCCATATCTAGAAGATAAGAAACTCAGAAAACTGAATGAAAAATAACCTAATTTAAAGTAACCAAATAATCTAAATATACACTTCTCAAAAGAAGAATTAAAAATGACAAAATATATAAAATGTCTAATATCATTAATTATCATGGAAATACAAATAAAAATAATAGTTAAATTCTATGTGAATTAGAATGACCATTATTTAAAAATTCTGACAAGGAGAATGTGGGATGGAAAGGGAGCTCTCACACACTGCTGGTGGGAATGTAAATTAATACAGCCACTGTGGAAAACGTGTATGAGAATTTACAGTTGCAGTGACTTTTAATAATAAATTTGAAAAAGAAATTAAAAGCAGAAGTGCCATACCCTGCATTAACACCACTTCTGGTTTCTGTCCTAATGAAATGCAATCAATAGAACAAAGAGATACCTACCTATATGTCCATTTTTTTTTCTTTTTTTATGTACTTAGTACAAGGTCAACAGGGTCTCATTACACAGATAGAACTCGTAGTGATCCTCCTTCTTTTAGACTCCCAAGCGCTGGGATTACAGGAATGCCCAACTGTGCCCAGTCTTAGTCGCCATCTCAAGGTGCTCCCAGGGATTGAACCTAGTCGAACCGGGTAGCTGAGCCTGCCTAAGCAGGCTATATGTCTATTTTTAATTGTGACACTTGTCCTAACAGCTATATGGAATCAGCCTAGGTGCCCATTAACCCATGAAAGGTTAAAGAAAATGTGGCTTATACACATAATGGAATATTATTCATCCATTGAGAAGAATAAATCCTTTCATTTGCAGCTAAATGGATGGAAATGAGGACATCCTGCTAAGTGAAATAGTTCAGACACAGAAAGACAAAGAAACACATGTTTTCTCTTAAATGTACCTTAAAGAAAATTATTAGTAGAGACTGGAAAAGATACAGGTCACTGACAGTAGTTTAAAGGGTGGTTGAATATGCTCATTGTGCAATATATACATGTATGGAGTAATATGCAGGAGCTCATTACCATGTACAATTAATCCATGTTAATAACATTGCAATTAAATGCTTGCAAATTAATTTAGCAAGCACATTTTGTGAGACATAGTATCATAGTTCAAACTAGTCTTAACTCACTGTGCAGCCCAGTCTGCCTCAAACTCACAGCAGGCCTCTGTCTCAGCCTTCAGAGCACTAGGATTGCAGGTGGGTGACACTGTGACTGGCTTATAAAGTCACTTTATATGGATGTTTTGAACAGTTTATATTTTAAGGCAGTTTTTACTTTTGGGTGGTTTGTGTTTGATGGGATTACATAATAAGCAATTCAACCTAGCAAGAATAATAATAGTGGGTCTGCACGGCATATACACATCCAGTCCCATAAGTTATCTCTGTTTGTGAGCTCCATTGGTTATTACCCAGTGGACATCTTTTCCTCTTCTTAACTGTGTGCTTGGGGAGATAGTTCTAAAAACACTGCAGGCTTGGAAGACGCAGTTAGGATGCTAATAGAGCCATCAACTCTCAGATGCCACCTTCTTGAAATCTGAGCAAGGTGAGCAGTGCAGCTAATATCATGTGCCTCCTCCTACATGATTGCAATTAACATTTTATGTGCCCTATGCCTGAAGTCAAAGCTTTAGTACCATTCTCTCAGGGAAAGGTAGGACCTTAATTACAGAACGGATCTACTTACCTATTGCCTGCTGTATTCTGATGTCAACACCTCTGAACTCCAGAGAGAGGTCACACCGATCTTTGGATGTCATGTAGCTCAAATGGAATATTTTAATTTAGAGACTTAGTAAGTGGCTTTATCAATTAAGACTGGCTGCACTTTCAACAGGCTTGCTGGGGCACAGCCAGAAGCTTTGATTCATTTAATTTCTTATTGACCCCATCACACAGTGGAGGGATGGCCAACAGTCGAGAGCAGTCAGAAGAAAAAGGAAGACTAATGATTGAAGATGATTTTAAAGGGTAGGCCTGATATTTGAAATGACACTACATATGTCATGCTGGTTAAATGATGGTGCTTGGTGGGGGTCCAAGGAAAGAAGACTGCATTATTTTATAGTTTGTTAGCAACTAATAAATTGCCATCTCAGTGAATTAGCACAGGTCAGATTTGGATTTTTTTCAGGTAAAGCTCAGTGCAAATAAATGGAAGTCTTCTGTTTGATTTTCAGGCATCCAGATTCTATATCTTTTGACTCCATTAGAACCATTTTCTCTAGATGGGAAAGAGTTTAGTGGAGTTCAGGTGATACTTTTCAGAGGATGACATTGGAGCCAAGTGTTTCTTCCAGTGGTCAGGAGCAATCTTGAAAGTGACACTGGGATTGAGTTTGTAGAAGTGTACATTAGGAAAGATGAGTTGAGGTAAGAAAGAGATGAAAAAGTCCAGGTTGTCTAACCATGAGCATAGGAATAGACATTAGGAGTTAGGCAGGGTCAAAACCTATCTTATTTGTTGAATGCACGAGACTTTATACACAATACAATAATGCTATATGGGGCTCATTCTGTTCTCCCAAATAAAAATACATCTATTTCAATAAATCATCTAGTTGTCATACCCAAAACTAAAGTGACAGCAAACACCAGGCCTGTGGGGAAGATTCTGAAGCCCCTTACTTACTTCAGAAGGTATCTCTCTACCCTAGTGCTCAGGGGGTCTTTGGAATCAATATCGCAAATTCTGGTAATATAGCAAAAAGGTGTTAAAACTAATGGCCCACCCCCAATATTATTGGTTTCAGGTGGAACATAATTTAGGGTATTTTGGTGGCAGCATCATAGCTGCTTAAAATATGTGATAATGATTACTTACATTTCTGTTTGGTTATTATCCTGCTTATTTTACAAAGAAAGTGCCTAGTTATCAGCCCCAACTTTTTTCTGCTCTATACTGTGAATAATATTTGTTAACATTTGCACTTCACATTTAAATGTAAGTGGGCTATAATGGCTGGCTGCCACCACAAGCAAGCATGTGATTTGTGTGTCTAGATTAGCGTTTCAGAGCTTTGCAAATGAGCGTGACCTCACAGAAAATACCACTGTTTTGCCCCTCCCCCATGAGCATTCACAATCACCAAGGGTACTGGTTCATAACCAAATGTCTAATCAAAGAGTTAGAACAGGATAATATACAGTTGCCAAAGTGAAGTTTGATATGGAATTTAAATCTTATCCCTAGCTCAAAATACTGCACTTGGAAATGCAAATTGTTCCCTGCAAAATTCACTTGGAAATGGAGAGAACAATTTCTGAATTAATGGATGTCGTGGGAATTTTTTGCTCCCACTGGCAATTTGAGGTGCATATTTATTATTGAGTTATTGGGCCTTTGGCTTTTCTTTTTAGCACCTACACTGCCTTCCCCAGCAAGGAAGCTGTGTTTGGATTCCATTATGTTCTTAAACTTATACTTTTATTAGCTTTGAATGATTCTAGCGGAGCATGTCACTAGTTGTGACAGTATTATTCATGAACTAAATGATTTTGACTCAGTTAGGGGAGCACCCGGGCTTCTATCCCTGGTGGAAGGAAACAAAGGTGACAGTATGGCTCTCTGGGGAAGTATGTTGCTCATTGTGACTATCTTCATAAAAACATTTCCTCAGCAATATGACTACAGACCCCTGTTTCAGACTGGGCCTAAAGTCCTCTAATTTTGGAGAGGTCCTTCCTACAGACATTAGTTATGCCAGTACATATGCATGCATGCATGAATGTGTGAATGTGTGCGTGCCTGAGTATGTTTATTCTCCACCATTAAATTCCAAGTGGAAGGGGTACATGCTCAGGGCATCAAGAAAGGTAGAGAACCCCTTTGAAATATTTGAACATATTTGGAGCAATTTTAATATTTGAAAGAGATTACCCAAGTAGCCATCGAACTAAAACTGAGAACTGTCTTGAATGCAATCACACATCTTTTTGATTTCGTGTTTGGATTGTCATTTGGTTTGGTTGAAGTATGGTCCATAACCTTGGCATCGCTTGAGAATCTAAATTCTGAATGCCTTATTAACGATGCTGTCAGTGGCTTGGCCAGATGACGTGAACCATCAGATGGCCAGTGAACCTGGCCAGATGAGGTGATGATGTGAAGAGATGAGGGAAGGAGAAAGACATTTCCATGAAGCACACCAAGGAGAGTTGGAGGCTAGTGCTGATGTGGTTCCTCATATACCACTAACTCTATTTTGGGTGAAGATTCACAATATTGCAGGAAGTAAAGACCCTGAGTCCATGAGTCAGAGTTGCTGGGTTTGATTTATGTGTTTAAAATGGACTTGATTATGGTTCCTGTGTCCCTCATAAATTCGCTTTTGAAACTTGGTCTCCAGTGCGGTCATAGAAGATAGTTTGGAAACTTTCAGAGAAGGGAAAAGTCAATGAGGGAAGTTCCTTATAGGGATTGTGGGACTTCTCCTCCTTTCTCACTTCACATTTCAAGATGTGATCCTTCTTTCAACTTCAACTCTGTTCCTGCCATAGGCCCTCCTGAGAGGGACATTAGGAAAATCTGGAATTTTAGCCTTCACAACCATGACCTAAATGAACTTCTTTTGTCTCATAAGTAGTTGGCTTATATTATTTTATTACAGCAAGAAAAATGAGATAATATTCTGATAGAAGACCTCAGACTGTTCATTGCAGTCCTATGTAAATACTGCAAACACCCCATCTGCAATTCTGTCCTCTTTCACTTGTTGATTTATGGAAATTATCTATCAATAGACAAATAATGAAAGCATTTTGAAAATCAAAAAGAAATCTGATACTAAAGGTGCTAAACTTTCTTAAGAATATGATTAGACTCTGAAACCAAATCTCATACTACACAAAATCTATAAAACTTTCATTGTTAGGTAATTCATTAGAAAATATTCTTAACCCCCTTTCGTATAAAAATGGATATGATTATCAGAATTGCGGTATTCCAGAGAAGTTTCTTCTGAAATGATTTAGAATATGAAGACCAGATAGACTAGACTGCACGTATTCGCTTGTTCACATACACATGCATGTGTGGGCATTCGCACACACACACACACTCACACACACATACACACACACACACACAGTGAGAAGTTATCTCAAAGGATAATTATAATTAATAACATCAGATCTCTTGCTCATTTAAACCAATAATTCATGTAACAGACCAAATACAAACCTGGGAAATAATATTGCAAATAAGAGAGATAATTTCAAGTCAGTGCATTATGACAAATAGAACAAATATGCACCTTGAAGTTACCCTTTATCATGAAAATCATTAAACATTAAGTTACTAATGTACCAGAAATAGGGAGAATATCTACAATTTTCCAATTTGTTTGACAATCAAAAAATGGAAGTCAATTAGAAAAATGTTTGATTATGTATGGCCTGGATGGCTTGCACCTTCCTTTTCCTTCTTATTACATACTAAAAGTAGTTCATAATGGAAATATCAGCCAAGAAAGAAAAACCTTGGAGAAAATCTGGCCTGTCCTTGTCGTAAGCAGATAAAGGTACTAGGGCTGGCTTAAAGGAAGCTGAAAACAGGAAGAGATCTTGAACTGTGTGTTTGAATTCTTTGTCTGGCATATAAGAAATGTTTGGTAAATCCTTGTTCAATGCTAACCCTATGGGGAGCTGCAGCAGCATAATTCAAGTCAGAAAATCAGAGACTTGGTCAGAGCTACAGTGCTGCAAATGTCAGTCAAGGGAGCTGAGTTTTATGTCCAGTTCAACTATCAGCAGCTTATGCAGAGCAGATCACTTACTGTAGCCTGAGTTTTCTCTAAGCTGCCTTAGGCTAGTGTTCAGTGTAAGTGGGAAAAGACAAATTGGTGAACTTTATTTAATATCAGACAGGCTCTTCTATAGTGAGTAAAATCTGTTGCATAGGTGAATGGCAAGATCAGACTGCTTTTAAAGTAAGTCCTAGGATTCATCAGAAAACAGGTAAGATGTTCTGGTAATGGGTGAAGTTGATGGTTCCTATTTATTTTTCATTTCCTCTATCTCCTAGACGAGGGTTGAACTTACTTGTCTGATCAGATTTATGGTGTGTAAATCAATTTGGATTATGTTGATCATAGGAGCATTATTTCTTATAATGCTTTTAGATGAATGGCTAAGCTAGGGTAGAATTTCAATGTGCTATATGTCCAGAATCTCATACTTCCAGAATGATGGTGCCTGGGTCACAAGGTAACAATGAAGAACGAAACAAAGGCAGTAAGGTGGGAGGGGAATAATCCTTTGTATTTAAAAAGCTTCCATTTTAGAAAAGTGTTTACACATTTCTCTGTTTCACTGCTTAAGAAATAAGCTGGGGAAATAGCTTGGCGATCAAAATGCCAGCCTGGCAAGTGCTAGGACCAGGGTTTAATCCCCAAGATAGCACTCAATGTGGGCCCCAGAGCACTGGGTGCCTTGCTGGCCACTGAACTGGAAGTGGTGGTGCTCGTCTGTAATGCCAGTGCTGGGGAGGCTGAAACAGGAGGATCACTATGAGTCTGAGCTACAGGTAGTGAGACCCTGTACCAAATAAATAGATAGATAGATAGATAGATAGATAGATAATTTAAAAGAAAAGTTAAACTATCATATAGAAAACCAGATTGAGCAAAAATAGCTATGTGCACATCAAATATTCATGTTTTCCATAAAATTTAACCAAATGATCAATTATTTTGAGAAATAGAAATGTGTGAGTTAAAATGCACTAGATTTCTTTATCTTAATGGTTTTACACTTAACTGCCATTATTTTAATGACATGAAAAATCTCATAAACAAATCTAACTTTTTAAATCTAATTGAAAACTGACACATAATCATAGTTTTCCTTAAAGCAATCATAGATGTCCAATAATTGCAAAGTGGCTCTTCATCCTCCAACCAGCAAACCAAGAAAGAGACAAACACCCCCAAGAAGAAGGAGAGTAAAGTCAGCATGAGCAAAAACCCCAAGCTCCTCTCCACTAGCGCCAAGAGGATTCAGAAGGAGCTGGCCAACATCAACCTAGACCCTCTGCAGTGCTGGTCCTAAAGGGGACAACTTCTATGAGTGGAGGTCTACCATCCTAGGATCCCCAGGATCTGTGTACGAAGGAGGTGTATTCTTTTTGATATCACTTTTACTCCAGAGTATCCCTTCAAACCTCCGAAGGTTACATTCACTGTAATATTAACAGTCAAGGAGTTATTTGCTTAGATATATTGAAGGATAATAGGAGCCCAGCACTATTTCTAAAGTCCTCCTTTGTATCTGCCCACTTCTCACAGACTGTGATCCTGCTGGCCCCTTGGTGGGAAGTACTGCTACTCAGTACATAACCAACAGAGCAGAGCATGACAGAACGGCCAAACAGTGGACCAAGAGATACGCCAAATAAATTGAACTGAGTTCTCACAATTCTTTCATTATTTGTCTGTCACAGAAGAGAGCTGCTTATGATTTTGAAGGGGCAGGGAAGGGTGGGAGTTGGTAAAGAGTAGGGTATTTCTATAACAGATATTATTCAGTCTTATTTCCTAAGATTTTGTTGTAACTTAAGGTATCTTGCTACAGTAGACAAAATTGGTATTAGCACCTTTTAAAAGTCATTAGTTCTATAATATTGGCTGAAATGTAGTACAGAAAAGAATGTACAGTTCAACATTTGAATTCTATTGCTTATAGTATGTAACTTTTAAACAGCTTAATTTGTAGAGGTTACACACAAGGGCATTTATGTAAAGTCATTGTAAGATGGCATACTTTTTGTTTTAGAAATTGGAATTTGTCCCCTTCTTAGAAGTGAGCATGGATATTTAACAGTTTTTAAGACTGTAATATATATATATATATATATATATATACACACACACACACAAAACACACACACACACACACACATATATAGTTGTGGCTATAAGACACCATGTAGGAAATGAATAGTTAATGTATTTTATTTTATATTGAATTTACTTTAAAGGTTTAAATCAGGACTTGTGAGAACCTGTAGTGAAATACCTTAAGCTGTTAACTGTAAGGCATGGAATAGGAGTCACTCAGTAGATTGGTTATATGTTGTAGACTTCTTATATCTACATTTGTTACTGTGCAAATAAACCATATTAAAAACAAAAAATAATAATTACAAAGTGAAATATAAACTAGGACAATTCAGATTGATGGTAGAGTAAAAATATTTGTCAGCATTAATTCTAATTTGCCAAATTTACTGGATTGAGAAACACCTGATAAGTTAGCAGTGCTTGCTGCTGCGTATGCCTGGGTGGGCCACAAAGTCGAGACCTTGGCTCACTAGTCTGCTCCTGTCTAACATTATTCCCGTGCTCTGCTGATATAAAATAATATATATCAAAATTATATAAATATAGTTTTGTTGAGAAAGAAATAACAATGAGACAGTTTCAAAACAGGTTAGGACAGTTATAATAATTAACACATTGCATATTGTTGTCTTTGTAGTAGTTATTCAGAGTAGAAGATGCAGACATGATATATTGTCTAAGCACTATTATCACATATCTTTCTTCTCATTGAACTAAGAGAAAGTAGCTGTGTATCTATCTTATTTTGTATACATAGATATATATTTATTTTTTTCACTAAAAAATGGACCTTCATTTATATCTCCCTTTTTTGTTTAATTTTGTCAGAGATGGGTGTTCCATTGCCATTCAAATCTTGTAGGTGCATGAATTCCGCAAAATAATCCAATATAGTCCAATATTACATAATAGTAGTGGGTTATCCACAGAACTGGCAATGTCAGAAGTTATTGACTTGAGTCTTTTACAGCTCAGCATATTAACATGGCTTTCCTTTTTTTTATACCTCATGTTTATACTTTTCTGCTGGATGGTTAAGAACAAGCTAAAGCAAGTCCTATATAACAAGACTTATAACTTTTGCATCTGACAAGGTCATTCAAATTCCCTAATGTGAGTCACCTAGAGAGAAATCATTCTCTCAGGATTTCACAGAGAGCAAATTGGTCAAGCAGTGCGTGGGCCCAGATGGCTGACACTGACACAGGATCTAAACACTACTGAACATGGTTCCAGGGTAAATCCTGAAGTAAACTATTGTCCCACCATATCACCCCACCATGGTGGCTCTGCCTTGGAGCCTGTCAGCCATGGGCTCAATCTCCTAAAACTGTGTGCCAAATTAAACTTTCTTCCTTTGAGTTGTAGGTGCCAGGTGTTATATCTATCAATGGGAAAGAAAACCTTTACAACTTAGTTTTGGATCACTCTGCTGTTATAGCATTACTGCGTTCTCTGTCATTTGGTCTTACTGTGACCATAACAGATGTCCTGAGCATTAGACTTTCTAATCTCAGCATTATGCCCTTAGAATTAGCTTAGAATTAGAATCCATTTCAGTTACAAATATGATTTATTTTTATATAAAGGAAAGTGATTCACTTGATCATTGTATAAAAGAACACTTTCTGCTTGGCATCATTGAGGCTATCAAAGCGATCCTTTTTATCTTGATTTTTTTTTCTTAATATGTGGTCTTGTTATGTTGCCCAGGATGGCCTGGAATTCCTGGACTAAAGGGACACATCTATATTAGCTTCTTGAGTGTCTGGGACTTCAAGCTGGCTGATAGTGTAGCCAGCTTTTCAAAGAGGCCTTTTATAAGACTAAGTACAATTCCCAGAACCCCATAAATTTTTACTGTTACTTTATCAGACAAGGACCTCCATAAACTATCACTATAACTAACTGCATGAGATATTCAGATCTTCAGGGTCATATAGAAGTAATTCAATCAAGACTTAAATTTTGACCTGTGTTTGATGAGCTATATTTTAATCAATGAAAGATAATGTTAACTTTTTACTTTTTAACATTCTGACTCCAAATCTGGAAGAATATTATTTAGATTTTCAAGGAATATACTGTCAGAAAGATGGAATGATTTTCTTAGGCCAGTCTTTCTTGGAAGAATGCCTAGGTGCTTCTTGCCTGGCATCTTCTATGAGTCCATTTAAAAGTATACATTCTACTACAAACCTAAGAAATTAGGTTTTCCAGGTAATCCTTAATCATGCTAATACTGGGAAAGTGCCATTGCATGTCTCCATAGAATCCCATGTGGGTAGAGTCTCATATTGCAGAAGAAACTTATGATGAAAGTGGTAACAGGGTCCTCTAGACTACAGGGGATTCAAGAGGAGATTTTGATGTTTCTCAATAGTTATACAGCAGACTTTAATTTCCTCTCAAAAGGTTTCTTTGGTTTATCCACTGATCACATCCTGGCCATTTCTGGCTGGCCCAGTACTGTGGTTATCTAACATGTGGGGTAAGGGATTAGATGCCTGACTACCAGAGTGCACCTACAATTGCCTTTCCCTCAATGTCACTAAAATTTAACAAATTCATGTTGTTTGAAGCCACATATCAGATGTAACTCTGTGACTTGGGGGGTATATGTGAGCTACATAATGTACTAACATCCTCACATTAGCTGTGATATAGCGCTGTTGACTCTTACCCAGTATAAATCTAATATAATTGCCTCTTTTCCATCACCACTCACCCTATAGTAAGAAAACTACTCTTCCTTTAATAATGTTCTAAGCCTTTCTTCTTCTCAACTCAGGAAAAATGCAGCTTGATTACTCTGGTTTCCATAGTTACAGTTCTAATTTCCCTCTAGGTCTGTCTTTGGGTGTAATATGTTTAATCTGTAAGGGAGCTTTTCAAAATTTCATCTGGTACATGTCAGGAGGAAAAAAGATATTAGGACATCAAAGGAGGGCCTTCAAAGCTTAGTTTCAGAGAATAATCACTAGCATTGCTCACTGTACATTTTTTAAAAAAATACCCTAAAAAATGGGCCTTGCTGAATTGTCCCATCAGTGCTGTACACCTCCCTTCTTTTCCTGGATAGTTCAGTTTTCTCTCACACGTACAAGTTCCAATTTATGCAATGAAGTTCTTAGTGAACTTCTTCAATATTTCATAAAGCTCCTAATCTTTATTAGCATTTAATCTCTTTATTTTGATTTTTCCTCCTTGCTGAGGTTTTACCTTGCCTTTCCTCCTGTCCTTCCTCCCAGGGTGCAAATGTTCTTACAGTGCTCTGTGATGTCCACCATTAGCAAATTTTTCAGTGTTTTTAAACTGCTATTTCAGTTTTTGGCAATTGAAAGACATAAATCTTTTAGAGAATTCCTTAGGGATTCAATTAGAAACAGTGATTATTTAGTATCTCCTCTCATGTAATCTGACCCTAATATGTTTCTTAGATGGCATCTCAGTTGCCAAAGACAACTTTTGCCTTTCAGGATTCCAACCTTTTCAGCAACATCAAATTTAGAAATACAATGTAAACCTATATTGCTATTCCACAAAGCAAAGCTTATTCAATAACTTAGATATTTCCTGTTCTCTTGGCTGCAAGATTTCCAGCCTTACCTGCATGTGGTGGTGCACACTTATGACTTAAGGACTCTGGAGGCTGAGGCAGAAGGATTGTCCTGTGTTTGATGCCAACTTGGGCTACATAGTGACTTCAAAGTCAGCCTGCACTACATCCAAGACCCTATCTCAAAAAAACAAGCAAGCACAACAACAAGAAAAAGATTTGCAGCCTTGTTTTTTTGTCTATATACTTACCAGTTTAATTAAAAAAATCAACTACAGACTTGAAAATATAAACTGAATGGCAAATTTATAAGTAATCTGGGCACCATATCTGGTACAAAAAGAAGTGGCTGCTATCCTGGTGACAGACAGAGCGGACATGAAATCCTAGTGTTCTTCAAGGAGAAGATGTTTCAGCAGAAGCACAAGTATAGCAATGATTAAGGCAGTCATTTGAAAATGACTGAGAATTTTTTTTAGCTCACCTTGTGTCTTTATAGATTTACCTCTTCGTGCACATGGGCAGAGCATGTCTGACAGACTTATCAAACTATGAAAGGCCTGTGTTAGAAGGCTTTTTAGTGCTTGATGAAGCATGAATTCAAATGGAGCAAGATGAATAAATTCATTCTTGAGATTTATAAATAAATGCATTAAATGCTTTGAATATTTAATTGAGTGGTTCCTAATAATATTTGTTGACACAAAATAATAAAGCATAATGGGAATAATCCCTATGAGCTGTCATTGTTTTGAAAAATTTTGGAAGAAATGGTGGGCTTTATGGACTAATAATAAATATGCTGCCCTGATTTAAATAGCATTGGTTGGTTCGGTATTGCAAGCTACTCTTGGGTAAAAAAAAATAAACATAACGTGGCATCTGTATATTCCTTGATATTTTATATTTAGACTGTGAAATAACTTTGCTCACTATATCCATCCTGGAGTGTTTGGGGTTAAACTATTACATTTATTTATTTATTTTGATACAGGGTGTCAAACTCAGGACCTGGTACTTGCCTGGCAGGCACTTATGCCTCTGAGCTACTTCCCCAGCCCTAACCTACTAATTTTAAAGACATCCTCATTTATGTGTAAAAGAGCTGTCTTTGAAAAAGAACCTAAAAATTCAATGAACTAAAAATATGGGATGATTGTCCCTGAATTAATTAGTCCAGAAACAGAACCAATTGTCCTTGTAATCTGATTTTTTCTAACAACTTCATTAAGCATTTCAGTAATGATAGAAGACCTTAGTATTTTTTTGCATAGGAAAAAAAAACTGTGATTGGCGAATACAATAACTGAGTTTTCTTTGCCTCAGTACTTCTAGCCAGGAGGATATATTATTATTGAGTTTTAACTGGGAGAGTCCTAGAACCTCTGTCATTCTCATTTTTAACATGATGACACAGTTCCAGCACAACTGACAAACATCTCTGGTGGCAGAGATTTTTCAGAAACTGATCCCAGAGGAATACTTTGGCTTATTGGATTTCTCTGAGTTCCTTCCATGTCCTGAAGCCATTTGAATCAGCAGAAGAAGAGTAAATTGTTTTGAGTATATTGAATGTTGTCTTATTTATCTGAAAACTACAAATATATGATAAATTTCTAATTAATTAAACATAGGTTGACCAAAAGAGCTGCTCTGGGGCTGTGATGGACAATGGAGACTCTGTGCTTTCTTGTTTCACTACAGATCTAATTCCAGTAGAAACTTCTTTGCACTTTCTTCTTTGATAACATTTATGATCTTCTTTCACTGCTTTTCTGAAGAGGTTGTTTTTTCCCCTTTTCCAGTGTAAGCTATTGTTGACCTTTCGGATACACAGCATTTAATGAGGTCTCTATGCTGATAAATGAACTAAGATTCAAATGCTGGTAATTCAGGTGGCTGGAAAGGAAATGTGCATCTTGGCTATGATTCTGATCCCCAAATAGTCCAAGCTCTGGAGGAACTGGAAGTGGTTCCATGTAATTTGCAATGTTCTTAAAGCTGTGTCCTCCATTCTGCATTATGTCACAATGTGCATTCTCTTAATTGCCCCTTAGGTAGTAAGGTTGATTATTTTTTAGATCAATCATTCATAAGTTAGTCAGGTAAGTAGAAATAGAGGCAAAAATTTCAACATATTTTGTTTGTGATCCTTGAAACTATATATAGGAAATAGTTTCAAAATTTATATTTATATAATAATATTTATATTATATAATATTTTGCCATAAGTTTGTTGAGCTCTATATTACTCTGAGAGCACAAACCTGTTTTAATATTTCATATTATCACAATGATTTAGATATACCTTGGGTCAATCATGGCTGCTAAAACTATCAGCACAGAAAGTCTTGAGTATTAAGTTTGGAATAAATGCATTTTATTCTTATTTTTCGAATTCGAAACAGCCTTCAATTGCTCTTGCAAGTGAAAGAATGTCTCTATTTCAAAAATAAACCACAATTTACGTCCTAGATTTCTTTAAGTACATGAGTAATTTCCAAGATTCTTGTCTTTTCTGCAAGAATCAGAATTAAATAGTATATATTCTTTCCAACCACTTATTTTCCAATTAATTTTCTGACCAGTCTGCCATTTTAGATATTAAATATGCCAGAAATTGATGGCTGATCAGAGACAAACCAATCTTCCTTTATTCAATAAATGTCTACTGAGTGTCAAATATCTGCTAGATCTTGACCATGCAGCCAAGATCAGTGAAAGTACAGTTCCTTTGCTTAGATAGCTTGCAGTGGAGAATGAAATCACCGATGAGCATTGGTGTGAAAGACAAGGCTATAGAGAAGTATAATGTGCTCTCTGGTGACAGTTGAGACCTGTATCATTCATTTCTGAATGAAATGACAACTATAATGAACAGAAAATGGCAACTAGAAAGTGTTAAACAAAAGGGTGTTGTATGTGCAAAAGTTTATGAGGTGGAGGGAATAGCATATGCTTAGGAACACGGCAGAGACCATATATAAAAATTTAGTGGTTCAGCAAGGTGGGAGGTTAACTTGCATTAAAGCAGCCAGAAGAGGTAGAGAAAGGACCACATTATCATGACCTGGTTTTCTTTACAAAACTTATTTTTATTTTATTTGGGAGGTATGGGTTGATCCTGATAGTTTTAGGGTGGCATGATCAAGCTTGTGGCATATTCCTCTGCTTAGAATGGATGAGAGCACTAGACTCAGAGACAAAATAAGACAAGGATACCAAAGATGATGATGTCCTAAATAGAAGTGAGAATGGATTTATGTGAGGGTGGAGCTAAGGAGAATGTTCAGGTGCTGTTTAGGACACCTTGGTAAACAGTAGGTATAGAAACATTTCGGAAATACTGTAGTTCTTGCCTTGGAGTATGAAGATTCACTTGAATTTTCAAGACTTTGTGTGATATTGCTCAGAGCAAAGGAATATAGTGTCTCATTTAATGGTGCCTCTGCGTGTGTGTGTGTGTGTGTGTGTGTGTGTGTGTGTGTTTGGCTCAGTTACAGATAATAACTCCAGAATACATTATGGGTGGAAGATAAAAAGCATATACCAAAATCTAGATGGTCAGAACATCAACTAGAATGAACTCCTAAAAATTGCATGTGTCTTGAGGAGAGGGACAAAGCACATAGCTGTGAGGACTGAATGGATCTCTTAAAACACCTTAATCATTGCTCAGCAAATTTAGCTGCATTTCCTTGACAAAAAGTCCAAGGAGTAACGGTCCAGTGTTTCTGATTTAGCCTAAATGCTGAAAAGTGAGAAAAATAAACATTTCCATTGACTAGTATTTGTGACACTATGATATATGAATTCTGTTTCTCCTTCATGGTTCCTGGCTCCTACTTCCCTCCCAAATGATAGACCATAGAAATGATAATTTCTCCTCCATGAGGTGAGTCCTAAATACTCTTTCTTTCCCTTATCATTTGTCACAGGGTGACCATAGAGAAATTCTTTGACATGGAAAGATCTCCAGAGGGTTCCGATCTATCCTGTGGAGGGAGGAATGCTGAACAGAGATGACGAGAGAAGTGCTGAAGCACACAGGGCTTGCTGGTATTCTCATGAAGTCTATTAGATTAGATCTACAATAAAATATCCATAAGTACCACTAAAAGGAAGTTTTGAAAGTCTCTGGACTGTTGAATGTATGTAGACTCCTGGATGGTGGTACATCTGAGGACGCGATGCTCCATGCCCATCCTCATAGCTTCCGCTCTGAATGGCTTCATCTCTCTCTTTCATCATGTCCATTAAAGTTGACTGGTGAATGTATTTCCTTGTGTTCTTCAAGTTGTCCAAACAAATTAATTGAACCTGAGGACAAGGGTTATGGTACCTTTGCTTCATAGTCAGTTGATCAGAGGCCTTGGTGCTCATCTTCTGCATCTAAAGTCAGGGAGAAGGCCAGGCTTAGTGACTTCATCTTCAATTTATGGGTTCTGATTCTAACTGTAGGTAAATAATAAAATAATTAAAGTGAGTGAGAGGTCATCCAACTGGGAGGCACATCTGGAACACTGTTTGCCCCATTCTTGGGATTATATAAATTTTCTGTGTTGACTGTGATATGAGGGTGGAGGACAAAAAAAGGGAAACATTTTCCAACAGAAATTTGATGTTCTCCTATTTCAATACTTCATAAATGTTTATTAATGGTGGTAATGTGTTTTAAAAACTTCCTGGATGAAACGGCATTGGTATAGAGGATTGGTAATACATAATCTGAAAATCTAAAATCCAAAATGCTCTAAAATCTGAAACTTTTTGAGTGTGAACAGAATATCACAAGTGTAAAAGTCATTATTTCAAGCACAATATTAGTTAAAATGTTTCACAAAATAATCTTCGTGTATGTGTGTAAGGTTTATATGAAACATAAGTGAATTTTGTGTTTAGACTTGGATACTTCTCCCAGATATTTCATTATGTCTATATAAATATTCTAAAATCTGAGAAATAACTGAAACCTAAAACACCTATTCTCAAGTATTTCTAATAACAAATGCTTAACCTGTGTAAAAATCTTGGAAGTTAACTAAAGAAAAAACACTAAAAATCAGAATTGTAATGCAAATATTCTAAGTGGAAAACTATTTTAAAGAACCATGTAGTTAATATTAAAACAATTCTTGTTATGTGTGTAAAGATTGCTTTAAAAGCCGGGCATGGTGGCGCATGCCTAATATCCCAGCACTCGGGAGGCTGAGGAAGGAGGATTGTTGTGAGTTCGAGACCAGCCTGAGCTACAAAGTGAGCTTAAGGCCAGCCTGAGCTGCATAGCAAGACCTTGTCTCAAAAAGACAAAAAAAAAAGATTGCTTTAAAGTACATTTAAGACTATACCAGCAAAATAGACCTTCAGAAATCATTTCAAAACCTTAAAAAGTTATTGTGCATAGGCAAAGTTACTGATCAATTGAAAAATATCCCTGATATTTTGGTGCACAGTAATTGCAGACAGAACTCAGTGTGGGGTCAGGAGTTGCCTCTGAGATGAACTGGATGAACTGATACCCAGACACATCACTAGGCAAGGTTCTAAGGGTCTCTGAGATTCAGTTTTCTTAGCTATAATAACAAGATAATAGCAATACTGAACTTATAGGATTGTTGTTTAAAGTGCCATGGCAACTTCTCTATAGATATTTGCAGCATCTGCTGTTGTGTTTTTATTATTTCTAAACAATTATCCATGGATCAATTGGTTCAGAATCTGCAGGAGAGGTTTTGGGAAAATACTGCTTTTTGATCTCCCAATTTCAGGATTTGAAGTTCAATAAATCAAAGATAGCACAAAGAAGTAAAAATCTGTGAAACACATGGGCTGCTTTGAAATCTATTGTGCATTATAGGTGAAGAAACTTGATCAGAGAAGTTAAGTTACATATCTATGGTGACAGAAAATAAAAACAGAAGAAGGAGTCAGGGATATGTATATATTTCTTGGTATGCAAGCAAGGTAGTTGGGCAACTGTAATGTGTGTTTCTGCTGGTCTATGGAAAGGAACAGTCAACACTTAATATATTTTTCTCCTTTTTTCAATTGTTCTTACTTTTTCCCTTCTTAATTTCTTATACATTTCTTTCTCTTTCCAATTTTGCATTAATATATCTATTGATATGAATAACTTGTTGGAAGATAACATTATACATTACAACAAATACTGTGAAATTCATATTACTTTATGAAGTGAAATTCTATATCACTTGTAATTTTTTTTCAATTTTAATACTATTTTATACTCTCTTAAAAAATAAAAAAGAAAAGAAAAGAAGGACAGAGTCAGAGATGAGATCCCAGTCTGCCCACTATCACTTTCAGGTTTCCCACCATGTTGCCCACCCCAGCCTCTCTAAGCTTTTGAAGGAATTTTTAGTTAAACATAGTTATTATGTATGGAATATAGGCACTGTGTTAAAGGAGCTGCAGTAAAAGAAGAAATCAATTTACACCCATCAGGAAAATTATGAAGCTAGAAGGAATTTAATCCCAGGTGGTAGAAATGTAAGTATACCTAAAATGTGGCATAATTGTATCAGAATAGGCTCCTGAAGTGCATAATAAGCCTAGGCTGACTGGATAAATGTTAGTCATAATGCTAAGTGAGTATAGTAAGAACATACTTCTCTTTGATAAATACCCAATAGGAAGGAGCTTTTTAGCTAGAAATACCTAACTAGACACAGCAGACTAACCATGCTGGTTATAATATTGACAAATGACACTTATAGAAAAGAACATGCATTTTATTCACATTTTCATTATATATATATATATATATATATATATATATATATATATATATATATATATATATATTTGGCTATGTACGTATGAATCGCTATGTACTTGTCTTGCTATTACAGGACATGTTCAAGAATACTAAGAAGGGAGTTGATTCTTTTTTCTTTTCTTGGATGGGAACTAGTCATTTGTTTTCCCAGCCTATCTGATTTTAAAGTTTTCATCAAAGCTGTTTTGCATAAAATGGAAAGTACAGCTTATATGCTTTTATTCACTGTATAGAAGCTACTTGAACAAATTTTCCTATAAAGTGTTTCTGGGCTAGGAAACCCTAGTGTGTGGCATGTGCTAGAAACTCACTGAATTATGCTCAGGTAAAAGGGTAACTGTGAAGACTGTCATGTACACATGTTGCAATTGTTGGGATGAATGGTGTGGACACTAGGAACTAGCATCAGGGTGGGAAACTCTGAAGATTTGGGCTGAGTGTGCAAATGAAATATCTCCTCCCGACCTCTACCCAGGCGCATCAGCTCACCCCAGCCACTTCTTGGTGTCCAAGGATCACTTTCTCTGGGAGAGAATCTGTTATGCCCATGATCAAGGTGGCTGCTTTAAGTGACAGCCCCGTCAAGGCTGGATCCAGTGGAGTGGAGAAATTCTCTTCAGAAGACAGTGTAGGCTGCTTCCCAGAAGGAAGGAGATTAGATGCTGGGACGGTGGAATCTTCAGGGGTCCACTATGTCGGTGAGGGTAAAACCCTGACTTTAAACTCTAAAATAAAAGGTAGAGATAATTGATTTTTATTCCAGGCAAGTTTTAAATATATTAAGCATCTTAAACTAGTTCCATGGGAGCAATGAGCACTGGTGAGAAGGCAGCGTGGAGATGGCCGCGGTGCTAGCCTGTGCGCAGGCGTGCTCTGCCTGCACTGCTCATGGAAGATGCTCACTTCGGCATCATGAGTTGGAGAGCTGTGGAGGAGGAAGCCAGAGAAGTGCCAAGGAAATTTCTGACTTGAGAGGTCCAGAATAAGGGAAGAACCTCAAGCTTGAGTGGGAGAAGTAAGTCTAATCTATACAGAGTGAAAACAAGTACTAGCAAGTGGATTTTAGAAGAAAGCATCTATTATCCAACTTTTAGACTCATTGGGCTTTACAGCCAGACCAGTCCTTGTGAATGCCAGCTCCTAAACTGTCTGGCTATCCAACCGGGGACAAACTATATACTCTCTTTACAACTGAAATTTCTTATCTCTTAAAGAACCCATAAGCTGCTGTTCATAAAACCTAAAGCTTTGTGCCTGACTCAAAAACATTGTCCAATATGGATTAACTTTTTATTAATTGCTTCTTCAAGTAGCATGTTTTGATTATGAGAATGTTAAATAGACTTTAACTCAATCTTATCACTGGGGATTCAATAAAAAGGAAGTGTGTCTCTGTCAGAGTTGAATTTGGTAATGCCTATGATACTCTTATGGTTCTGATGGAGAAATAGGATTGTGAATCAAAAAAAAGTCTGGAAACAAACTTCTTTGTAACGGACAGTTTGTTACTTTTAAGTTCTATGCATTATGATTCATGAGAAGAGGTGACTGCCTTCTCTAAGTCCTGCATGCATTGTATTTACTGATAATTTTGGGATTAAAGGGAAACAAACAAAAAAAGTCAAGATTTAAACTTAACTAATTTCTCGTGATTCATTACCATGTAATGAAAAAAAGTTATGTGTGAAAGAGACAACTAATAATTTTGAATTTTTAAAGCATGATAGTCAGAGACATTTACTGGGAGTATTTCATACATGTTAATTATCATTTCTCTTGATTATAGATTATTCAAATGCTCTACTTGAATCTAAGGGACAGTTAAAATTCACTTTGCTCCCTTTTCAGGCAGATGAAAGCTTAATTGCAGCCTCACACTAGTTCCACATGAGGTGGGCACCTCTTGTTTTTGTTAGGTGCCTCTGTGTGCACGCACATTGGAATCTCACCCCTAGTGGCCCAGAATATCAGAACTGAACTGAAGAGTTTCTTTCATTTTTCTCCTTCCTATGATTTCTTTATGAAATATTTTAAGCATTCACAGAATTGCAAAAATAATGAATTCCCATGTATCCATCACACAGACTTTGTGCTTTATCATATTTGTTTTCTGTCTTCTCTAATTTATTTCTCTAAATAAATAAAACACTGTAGCTGGAATTATGGCCCACTGTGAAGAATTCTTACTGGTAACCAGAAATTAGAAGCAAAACAGAATGAAAAGTAGAGCTGTTTCAATAGACTATTTAATTTCCACTGGGGAAAAAGTACATACACATTTTAGAGTACTTGCTACCTTGCTATGCTATGAAAGGAAATATCTTCACATATTCAGCAGTTTGTCAGTAAACTGGCTCTCAGAGGAGAAGAAAAAGCCTCCATCTTCAATGCTTGCTGATTTCTGTGGTGTGTAACCATACTCACTGTGGCTTATTTTGAACCATCAATCATTTACCTGGATTGCAAACTTTCTCAATGGTGAGCAACCTACTTTCTGTGTCAGTATGGAGCTAGCGGTAGCACACAGCTCAAGTGTTCATTCATCAATCAGATGTTTCTGAGTACCAGTTAGGTGTTTTAAGTATTGGTAGGATGGTAGGCTTGCTTACAAAGCAAGGCTTTCAAGTGGATACTGGTCCTGAGAGATTTAATAGAGTTTATCTTATCTTGTTTTTTTTGTACTGAGAATCAAATTTAGGACCTGTGCTTGTGAGGCAGGTACTTGTGTTGCTGAGCTATATCTCCAGAGATTTAGATAGAGTTATATGACATGAAATGGTAATATGCAAAACTGGTCTTATAGGATGTAATTTAGCTCAGTGATTGCTGTCACTTAGTGACATAGTAGTAATGCCATCCTGCAATTATAATACAACACATTACTTTCTTGTGCTGATATTCATGTAAGCAAATCTACTCTGTAGGTAGTCCTGTGAAAGTAGAACATATATAACTACCTACAGTGTGTAAGATTTGATGATAGACTATTGCTGTGGTTTGGGCCTAGAGAATGCCCAATGACCCATATATTGATGGTTTGTTCCTCAATATGGCACTACTAGGAGTAACAGAGGTGCTAAGAGGCAAGGTCTGGTGGGAGGTGATGGGTCACACTGGAGGGAAGCACTTCAAGGGGATTTCAGGACCTGGTCTCGTCCTCTCTGTGTCTTTTGTCTCCTGTCATGGGGTGCATAGTTTTGTTGCACCACACATTCCCCTCCAAGAGGGCCTTTTCACTTCGATAGGCCTCAACATAGGTTCAAAGCACTGAGGCTAGCTTGCAATGGACTGCAACCTCCAAACTGTGAGCAAAACTAAAGATTTCTCTCTATAATTTGGTTGTCTCAGGCATTTGCTGTAGCTTGCAATGGAAAGCTAACTAACACAATTATGTTACTTATTTTTACATATACAATACTATGCATTATATCCTCATTTTAGAGTTTTTTGCTGCATTTTAAAAATAAGAAATTTACATTTTCTGTAAAACAACAACTATGTTACTCTAGCAGCATCCCAGGCATCTCAGGTTACTGCATCTCTCCCTTTTTAAAATGTATTTAGTACAGGGTCTACAGGGTCTCACTATGCAAATTTGACTCATAGTGATCTTCCTGTTTTCAGCTTCCCAAGTTTTCGGATTACAGACTCAGTGCCATCACACTCAGTCTCAATTACTGTCTCAGCGTGCCCTCAGGGAATGGCTGGCAGGACATGCTAGGGGTCAAACCCTGGTCCCTGCACCTACCTAAGCAGGTGCTTTATTCTGCTGAGCTTTCTGGTCAGCCTGCACCTTTTGATTGCTCCAAAGGCATCATTGAGGTGGCACACCAAGAGACTGAGCTCTATCGTCTAGGTTTGTGTTTCTCACAGTGGTGAAATCTTTTAACCATGCTTTTCTCAGAACACACAACACAAGGTGTTATTGCCATCTCCAATCATAGGCATGAAAGCTGAGGTCCCATGAAGTTGAGTGCTGCAGAGGAGGCTACTGCTAACGTACCCCAATTCCCTTGGCTCTAGCCACACCCATGCTCACTTTCCTCTCACTGTGACTTGAACTCTTTCCATGTAGGTCTCTCTCTGTTTTCCTGAGCTGCTGTGCCTGTGAGTAGCTTGCTGTGCTAGAGAGCCTGTGGAAGGAGCATCTTCTGAGACCTGATATGAATGAGTTGGTGGATAAATCTTCTGTTTCCCTCAGCTCTCCCATAGGATAACCTGATGAGTATGCTTTACTTGGGATCCCTAGAAGGATTAAGCTCCTGGGGGTAAATTCCTCTATAGGCAACAGTATTTAACAGGTTCCTCTGCCAGCTGCCTTCTTGTTCTGCCTTCCTCAACTCCTCTACTACATTTCCTCCAATGACTTCCCAGATACATGGCTTACTTGGGAATCATGGCCTCAGGGCCTGCTGCTGGGGAAGCCTAAACTCAGATAAGCTCCTGCCTGGTGAGATTCCAAAGCTCTGCATGCTTTTTGCATCAAACACCCTACTTTCATTTCCTTATATTTTTGCCTTAATCTTTTTGGCTCCACAGCTAAAGTGCCAGTCTTAGGGATGATGGGAGGATACATTTGTGAGAGCTATATTCCTCCCAGTGGGGCTACTAATCTCTCTCTGTGGGGAATGATCAGAATGGATATCAATGAAGTCCACAGAACACTCCAGAAACATGCCAGATTTTCTGTTCCAAGCATTAGACTGAATCTGGCCTACCAGGTGTTAACCTGTTTTGGCCAGGAAAACCAAGAAGGGTGAAAGCAATCTTCATTTGCTTCTCACTTGTTTTTGTTTATTTATTTATTTATTTATTTATTTATTTATTTATTTATTTATTTTATTGAACTACAAATGTCAATCAGACAGTTTCAAGACACCTTAACAATACAGATTCATTAAATTAATACATTGCAAACTGTTTTCATAATGTTTTGGTATTTTACAAGGTGCATACATGATATTATATTTACAGATATTATTTTAGCAGATATCTCTTATCAGTGAATTAAGAGTGTAGCTGCTTACTTATCTTATTTTTTATACCTGAATTATATCAAAAATTCAATAATTATTTTCCTAGTGGATGACCGTAGTACTAGAAGCCGACATAATATCCTGTCCAACCACCGTTAGTGCAGATCTTGCCTCTCATAGAATTATGTAGAAGCCCAGTGTTATCTATCCCAACTGTACTGTCTATACACACACATCATGATGTTTTCTTTCTACACCCCTTCCTTTGTCTACATTTGTCAAAGGTGGGCACTCCATTGTCATTCAACTAACTTAGGTGCTTGAACTCAACACCACAATCCAACACAGTTCAGCATTCCACAACAATATTGAGTTATTCAAAGAAGTTGTCGACCATAGCCATTTACAGCTCAGCTTAATATTATGGCCCTGCGATATATACTTCATTTTTATACTTTTCTGCTGGATGGTTAAGACCTAGATAGAGCAAGACTTATATACCAACACATGAACTTTATATTTCCTATGTGGCCAGTGAAGTCCTCTCAGGGTTTATCTTGCAAATTTATATCCCAGTTACACTGACAATCCATGCTCATTTCTGTGCTTGCTTTTGCTCTGATGCTGTTGCTTCCTCTGCAGTCCCACTCAGCAACACAAAGCTGAAACAACCCCAGGGAAGGGCTGCCCAAACCCTGTAATCCTTTCCAAAGTCTCTGTCCCACAGCTGCTTTGCCTCATGCAGTACCCTTTTCCCTCCCCTATTGCACTTGTTACTGTGGAATTTCATATTGTTTCAGTGCTAACTTTATGTCTGCCCCCTGCAATACTAAGGAAGAATCTACATTGTAACATCCCAGGGATCTTTAGCATCTAACATGGAGTCTGGTACACAGGAGCTGCTCTAAATATTTTTCAAATGAATATGTACAAGAGAAAAAGTGAAGAATAATTCTTCTTGTTCTTCTGTTCAGCTCAACCTCAGATGCTCACCCTGCTGTGCTCACATTTCCTGTGACTTCCTGCACTTGGCTGCCTTCAAGTATCATAGAGCACCTGCTCCATGAGGTGCTCCGAGCCCAAAGTCTGGGTTTAAGACCTAGATGTGGCCTTTGGCACTTTGAATGTGTCACTTTGGGCAAGTTACAATAGCTAGCTTTCTATTCTTAAACGTTTTCATTTGCAAAATGAGAGACAGATGACCTATCCTGAAGAGCAGTTTTGAGAAATAGTGTTGAGGTATAAATTACCTTTAGAAATTGGCACACAGTACCATTAGCACAGTCGTAGTTTCTGTGCAATAGATAGCATGTAGGCGGTTAACATTTAGCTATCATTAAGTTTGAAAAATTACAAACAGGAATTATGCTTTTCCTTTAAAGAAAACACTTTCTGTTCCTATGTCCTACTTTCAATCCACTTCTTTTGCCCTATTTGTTAAGTGAAGAGAAATTGTCCAGAGCCACATATGAAATAAACAACATAGTTAATGTAACAAATCTTCCTTTAGTTTTTATATTTTTATTATAACTTTTTTTTTAAAAAGAGGGGAAATGAAGTGGGCCTCAGGTTGGGTGAGGCTTCTTTGCGCCTGCCAGCTGGAGCTCTGTGACAGGAGCTGCACACCAGCTCTTGCTCTGCATGTCCCTCTCTGCCTCTGTTGCTGAGCTCCAGCTGCCCTGGCAGTTCTCACTGTGGCAGGCAGTTTTCTGTGACTGGGCCTTTGGCCAGAATGCTTCCCACTTAAATCATTCTCATTTTTACCTCTGGTGGTTACCTTTCCCTTTTAGTGGTTCTCTACCCTTTAGTGGTTACCTTTTCCTTCTCTTACATCAAACAAAAGCAAAACAACACAAAAGAAAACAACTCTAGCCACTCTATCTCAAGCAAGTGAAAATTTCCAATTTAGTTGTTTAATTTATTGCTGCCCAGAAAATGTGCACCGTGGAGGCACCAAGTCCTCACCTCACCGCCGGTCAGGCACCGATGAAGATGTGGACATCCTAAAGAGGCAGGTGCGGTGGCTCTCCTGTGCCTGGGGACAGCCTCCAGGCTCCTCCTGCCCCGTCTAAGCTACATATGGGCCCAGACACAAACCTGGATCCTTGCCTGCAGCTCTAGCATTGGGGTATCCCATGGATCTCCTGAATAGAATGCCCTGCTTCTCAGCATACTCGCCCCAAACAGCAGGGACCTGTGTAACCCTGCTCTCTCTACTTCCTACTTGTGCTTCAACCACACTGACTTCCCTTTGCCCTTCACATGAGGAACCCTGACCCACCTCAGCGTATTTGGCCAGCTGCTCCTTTTGCGTGGAGGGATTCTGCCTGTGAATTCCTCACTCCAGGCCTTAGTAGGCTCTTTCTCTTAATTTATCCTTTGGTTCAATAAAACCCTCTCAGAACCCCCCTCTATCACCTGCCATGTAAGATACTTTCATTAACCTGTGCTGCTACCTATAGTTTTTTCCTTTTCATAACTTTTGCTCACTGTTTGAAATCATCTTAAAAAACAAACAAGTGCAGATCTTGCCTCTCATAGAATTATGTAGAAGCACAGCATTATCTAACACAACTGTACTGTCTATACACACACAGGATGATTTTTTCTTTCTACAACCCTTCCTTTGTCTACACCTGTCAAAAGTGGGCACTCCGTTGACATTCAACTACCTTAGGTGCTTGAACTCGACACCACAATCCAACACAGTCCAGCATTCTGCAACCATAGGGAGTTATTCAAAGAAATTGTCGACCATATCCATTTACAG
>PVKA01022009.1:0-37776 GCA_004027165.1 Ctenomys sociabilis
AAAAAAAAAAAAAAAAAAAAAAAAAAAAAAAAAAACCTCACTATGTAACCCAGGCTGGCCTCAAACTCCTGGCAATTCTCCTGCTTCAGCCTTCCAAATGCTAGGATTACAGGTGTGTGCCTACTGTGCACCTTTTAGAAATGAGGAGTTTGTGTCTCTCTCTCCCTTTCTCCCTCACTCCCAGGATTAAACCCAGGGTGCGCTGAGCTATAATCCTAGCCCTTGTCTTTTCTTCTTTTGTTCTTTTTTTTTTTGAAGACATGATCTCAATAATTGCTAAGTTGCTCACGCTGGTCTCAAACTTGTGATCCTCCTGTCTCAGCCTCCAAGAATGCTGGGATTATAGGCATATGACATCATGCCCAGCTTTACTCCTAGGGCTTCTGAAATAACTAGAAGTGGGAAGCAGCCAGCAGCCAAGTAAATCTGATTGGCTAAGGATTATCTAAAGGTCCAAAGGTCATTAGGTTAAAAAAAAAATTGTTTTGTTTCCTTCATGCCTCCACAAGGGACTATGCAAAGTCCCCAGAGAGTGCTTGCATAACTAGCGCAAAATCCTCAGAAGGCAGCTTGTTTGTGGCATAAAGTGAGCAGACACTTATAGGCATCTCCTAAAAGCCTAGAGAGAAGCTATTTGTGAGTGTAGATGAGACCGGGCTGCACCGGCTCCTCACATAGAACTCAGAACAGAAGAAAAGCTCTAAGTAGGGTCGGTAGTTTTCTAAATAAAGCTAGGGGCTGGGGTGCAGGTAGCTCAATGATACAGCTCTTGCATGGGTAAGAGCCTGGGTTTGATCCCCAGCACTGCAAAACAAAATTTTAATTTATCTATTTTATATTTTCAGTACAGAGTCTATAGGGTCTCATTACACAGATTGGAGTAGGAGTCCTAGTGATCCACTTGTTGTCAACCTTCCAAGTACTGGGATTATAGGGGCATGCCATCACGCCCAGTCTTAGTTGCTGTCTCTTAGCTTGGCCCTGGGGTGGGGCCGGCATGGCATACCGGGGATCAAACCCAGTCCCTGAATCTACCTAATCAGGTGCTTTAATCCGTTGAGCTATCTGGCTGGCCCATAAAACAAATTTTAACAAAACCCACAAAACAAAAGCTCTATTCAATTAATGAAATATAATATTTTATACTGGAGGGCCAGGGATATAACTCAGTGACACAGCAAGCTCCAGGTCCTGAGTTCCATTCCTGGTACCAAAAAGAAAACTTATACTGGATTTGAGAACTTTTCTCTACTTGCTTATTTAATTATGGCGTGTGTGCATGTGTGTGTATGTGGGCACTTGCACATGTGTGTTTGAGTGCAAGGCTCATCAGACCCCTGAAGAAATCTTGTTCCAAGTCATAAAGCTACAGTGTGGAAACCACTTTAGGCCAAGACTACCTGGGACACAAGAATAAAGTTCAGAGACAGAGGCAGGAGGAAGAATGCGTGTGGGAGACTCTTCCTAAGTGATTTCCTTCTGAAGCTGTTCTGAAAGCTTCTTGGCTTCCAAAGTAGAGAGAGACTTATTTGCCATAACCCAGCAGCCAAAAGGGCAGGGACCGGTGATCAGTGACATGCTCTACCTTCTGTCTAAGGAACAGGGACAAATTTTCCACTGCTGGGGTGGTGGCTGGAATCCAGGGCCCTTGCCACACACCGAGCCCACATACCTTCCTCCCACCTCCTCTAGAGCCGTGCGGATTCTGCTGGTGGAAGAGCGAAAGGTGGGGGGCAGCGTGTTGGGTAGCACGGGGCTGTTCTCACTCATGCTTGTAGCCCGGGGAGCGGGGGGCACTGCTCCAGGTACTAGGGAGAAAAGAGGGTTAGAGTGGGCCACAGGAGTCCCAGACCTTTTCATCTGGTCTAAGAGTAGCAGCCAGAGCACTTGGCGAAGCAATCTTTGGGGTGCCCTGATCCCAGGAACCCTCATTTAACACTGAGAATATAGAGGGTGTAGATTCACTGTGAATAGCTGAGGGTGGGCCAGCTGACCACCAAGGTCAAGAAGAGAGAATAAACCACTGACAAACCCCAGGGCAGGCATTGGAAACAGCAGACTTGAATTCCATTTTGTTTTTTGAGACAGACCCTCACTTATGTTTGTAGTCCTGGCTGGCCTCAAACTCATGGGGATTCTCCTGCCTCAGCCTCCTGGGTGCTAGGATTATAAGTATATGCCACCATATCTGGAAAGATTTGAATTCTGTTCTAGTAGATACCAGAGGCCGGGCAAAACCAGATCTGAGTGATTCTGAACCCCAAAGGTTGCCCTTCCAGCCATTCCACAGATGGCCTTTTGATGAAGCACCCACCAAGAAGAGTGAAGCTGAGGCTGCTGGTCCCCAGCCTTCAAGAGCCCCACTGCTCTGGGGCTGCGGTCTCACTCACCCAGGGAGCAGGGCCGGCTGTCGGGGTCGTCAGGACAGGCGCACACAAAGTCCGAGGCTCTGGCGAAGCAGAGGTGGGTGCAGCCACCGTTGTTCACCCCGCAGGCATTGGTCCCTGGAGGCACAGAGCAGATAAGCACATGGGCCGAGACAGAATCAGGTCTCCGGACTTAGCAGGACCCCACTTCCAGGGACAGCAGGGCAAGGAGGAAAACGTGAGCCAACAGGCTCCCGAGTGGCCCCAAGCATTCGGGTCACTGGCTATCCTTGGCAGCCACAACCTGTCCTGCTGAGGGTGAGGAGGCAGGCTTGGAACCCGGGCCCACCTGTCTGTCGCTGGGGGGACACCACGATGATATCCATGAGCCCCTCCACATTGGCCAGTACCGTCTCCTTGTTGCGGCCCGAGTACTTGTCAACACGCTGGATGGACTTGGTCTGCCAGTCTGTCCAGTAGATCCACCTGTCCTGCTGCTCGTGGGGACACCAGTGAGAGGAAAGAAGCGTGTGGCCATCAGACCCCAGGCAGCTTCTGCGCCTGCACACAGGCTACGCACGCTGCCCAAGGCTGAACCCGTGTGCACCCTGGAAACGTCCCCAAACCCATACACTCTACCACCCCCTGCTCCGTGCTATCCCCGACCTGGCAGTCATTTCTGCATAGGACTTTCCTTGTACCACGGTGATCTGTCTACCTGTCTGCCTGTCTGTCCCTCCCTAGCCAACAGGAGAGAACTTGGCGGGGTCTTCTAGCTTCCTGTTCTTAGGAATGGGCCCTTCTCAGAGCTCTGGCCCAAATCTTCTACTAAACACCTCCAGGCAGCTTCCTTCTAATGCAATGGAGATGAAATTCTCAACCCAGGGATTGAAGGGATAGTGAAGATATCAAAAATGACATCTTAGAGTGATGAAGCTGCTCAGAGGTAGCACACATTTCCTGTGTGCTCCATGCCAGCACTATGCCATGGCTCTGGAGGATACTTTAATGAACCAATTTGTTTTATGTACCACTGAAGTTTAGAGGTTCCATTTCTTTTCTTTTTCTTGTCTTTTTGGGCCAGGGTCTCACTATGTAGCCCAGGCTGGTCTTGAACTCGCCACAATCTTCCTACCTCAGCCTCCCCAGTGCTAGGATGACAAGTGTGTACCACCACAGGCAGCTGAGAGGTTCCGTTCCTTGTTCAAAGTTACACACTTATTTAATAACACAGATCACACTCGAACCCAGGTCCTTGGTTCCCTGAGGGCACTCAGACCCTGATCAGCTGGATGCTTGAAAACACCGGCTTTTGCCACTTGATCCTACCTTGACTAAGCCGGCTGCCTCAACTCTGGCATTAGGATCAAGCAGGGAACTCATCAGAATGCATAGTCCTGGGCCCAGGGACCTGTGCTGTAACAAGCTCCAAGCGGATTCTACACACCACTGTGGAGAGCCACCCCTGGGGACGCTAGGACATGGGGTTGTGGGGCAGGAGCAGCACATGGTGTCCTGGGATGCAGAGGAAACACCCCCATCTGGAGGACCAGCGACCTCTCTCAGCCCATACCTGTGTGAGTGCAAAGGGATGGGACACGTGGCCGACCAGGACCTGCCGCAGCTTCCCGCTGAGGTCAGCACTCTCAATCCGGTCCAGGTGTGCATCTACCCAGTAGATCCTGACAAGGGAAAGGGAGGTACACAGCTGCCCCGAAGGCTGACCTGGGAGCCTCTTTCTACAAAGAGTGATCAAGCTCAACTGGTAGGGCTGCGAGCAGGATGGCAGGATTGGGGATCTGAGTCCCCCCAGGCTGAAGAGGCAGCTCGAGAATCACAGTGTGAAAGCCTAGCACCCTCCAGTCATGCTCGGCTCCTCCTCAGCACCCGGGTCTACCCTGGACTCAGGCCAGAATAGCTAAACCACAAAATTTGTTGCTGCTGGCAATGCTTCCCATCTGCTCACTCCCCTACCCTGGACCCAGTCCCCTTCTCCTCCTCAGCCCGCCCCCTCTTCCCTCCCAGGAGGTTGTGTGGAACAGGAGGCCTACCTGCGGGTATCGTAGTCCAAGGTGAGGCCATTGGGCCAGCCCAGGTCTGTGTTGATGAGGACTTTGCGCTCTGAGCCGTCTAGGTTCGCCCTTTCGATCTTGGCAATGTGGCCCCAGTCTGTCCAGAAGAGGTATCTGGGGCACAGTGGTGGCGTCACACTCAAGGCGTGGGACACAGGGATGAGCCAATGCCATTTTTTTTTTTTTTAGTGCAGGGTCTATAGGGTTTCACTACATAGATCAGACTCTTAGTGATCCTGTTTTCAGCCTCCCAAGCACTGAGATTACAGGCGCAGGCCACCAGCCCAGTCTCAATTGCCACCTCAGCGTGACCCAGGGGTGGGGCTGGCCAGCACACAATGCTGGGGATCAAACTCTGGCCCAGGGCCGTTGCACTCTGCCTAAGCAGGCGCTTTAGTCCGCTGAGGAGCCATTTGTATCTCAGCATTCCTGCTGAAGGCCTCTCTCCTCCCTGCCCACAAACTTACCCCTTCCTAGGGAACACGGCAATGGCCCGGGGTTCATCCAGGCTGTTGTTGACCAGTACTTTTCGGCAAGAGCCATCCAGCCGCGAAGCCTCGATGGTGTTTCGGCCCGTGTCTGTCCAGTACAGGTTCCTGGCCACCCAGTCCACTGCCAGCCCATCGGTGGTCTTCAGCCCCTGCCCGATCACTGTCTCCATATTGCTGCCGTTCAGGTCGGCCCGCCTGCAGGCGCGTCCAGGGTTAGGTAAATGACCGGATGGAGCAGTAATACACAGAAACCCCTTCCATGCACAACTGGACCTTTGCTAAACTGTAAGCTCCACCAGGACTGAGTGGAATAAGCGCTTCCCTGGCAAGCACAAGGGCCTGAGTTCAATCCCAGGTTCCACAAAAAAATAAAAGGAAAATGTACAATGATGTTTACTGAAACTCTGCCACACCTCCTTGTCATTTGGGCAGAGCCCTACCCCAGGGAACTCCTAAACTACAATTTTTCTTTCCCGTAGTACTGAAGATTGGATATAGGACTCTCACACCATGCTATATCCCTCAGCCCTTTTTTGAGACAGGGTCTCTTTCTGATTTGTCCAGGCTGGGCTTGAACTTGCGATCCTCCAGCTTCAGCCTTTAAGAGTGGTAAGGTTATAGGCATGCACTGCCATGACGAGCTCAGCATGAGATCCTAATATTCACCTGGGGATGGGGGGAGATAAAGACAAATAGCCCTAGCTGGACATAGTGGTGCATGCCTGTAACCCTAGCACTTAGGAGGCTGAGGCAGGCAATGGTTGAAAGTTTGAGACCAGCCTGGGATACAAAGTAAACTCATGGCCAGCTTGAACTGCCTAGCAAGCAAAAATAGCCCCTGTCTCAAAAAGAGAAACAATAAAAAAAAAAATTTTTTTTTAAAGACAAATAGCTGTGGGATGGGGATATAGCTCAGTGTCATAAGCACCTGCTTGGCAAGTGTAATGTCCTGAGTTCAAACCCTGGTACTGAAAAAATTAAAGACCAATAAAGACAAATAGCCCTATTCCCCATGCAAGAGTTTCTGTCAGGCTAAACTGCCCTTAGTAGTAGCACAGCACTGTGTTAACAGTGCTCAAATCAGATTTAAAGAGTAGCAGGGCACGGTGGTGGCCAGTAATTCCAGCACAGGGAGGCTGACTCGGAAGCTCACTGTAAGTTCAAGTTCAGCCTGGGCTACATGGTGAGGCTCTATCTCCAGAAACAGTAACTTTATAAACCGCCCGGAGCCTGGACATCTGGCCAGGGCTCCTGCCTAGCAACACGGCTTACCCTTGAGTGGGCTTAGGGAATCCCCAGAGCTGCCTCAGGGCCCGACAATAGATGTGGGAGGCTACATACATCCTCAGACTAACTTTACCTGTTTTTAAAATATTTGTGCTTTACATACTAGGTTTTCATATACTCTTTTAAAAAATTATCTTGTGAAAAGGCAAAACAAAATTTTATAATGTATAAATATATATATACATATACATATATATATATATTAATTTGTTTCACTTATACTGCTAGTTTATCTTACTTCACTGATAAGAAACTTTTGCATTATTTTCTTCCATATACTTTTTTATTGATTATTATTTTTTGAGACCGGGGCTGTCTACATAGTACATGCTGGCCTTGAGCTCACTATGCAGCCCAAGCTCGCTCTGTAATTCAGTGATCTTCCTGCCTCAGCCAAGTGCTCTGGGATTACAGTTATGCCAGCATACCTGGCTCTATTTTTTTTTTTTTTTTGAGATGAGGTCTTTTTACATTGCCTAGGATGGCCTACACTTCATGATCCTTTTGTTCTAGCCTCTTATGTAGTAGTAGGGTTTCATATCACCTTTAAACAAATAAAATAAACCTTGGGAGCTCTGCTCTGAAAGATAATACCATACAGAGAAGAAGACAAGAGTTGGAACTAACCATCCAAACTGCCAAGTCTAGGGGCTGGGGAGATGGCTCAGTGAAATAAGCGCTTCCCTGGCAAGCGCAAGGGCCAGAGTTCAATCCCAGATTCCGTAAAAAAAAATTTTTTTTTAAATCTCCCCAAATTGCCAAGTCTCTGGGGTCACTTCAGGTCGGCATAGGCCCTGACCCCACCTGCAAGGAGAACCTGTGTCCTCCAAGGCTCCAGGAAGCCTCGTACCTGATCACATCCAGGAAGACATCTGTGTAGTAGACCTTCTCGTCCACACTGTCATAGTCCAGAGAGATGACATTGTTGAGCTCAGGCACGGGGACATGCACGTCAGTGTGGTCACTGGTGTCCAGGGAGATTCGCCGGATGGAGCCTCGGCTGGAGAACAGCAGGTATGTCTCAGGGGAAGGGTCGCAGGTCCTGCCATCCGCCTTCAGCTGGATGCCAGTGGGGCAGGCGCAGGAGAAGCCAGAAGGCCGAGGCAGGCAGAGATGGGAGCAGCCACCGTTCCTCGAGCCGCACTTGTTAAGCCCTGGTTGTGAGAGGGAAGCACAAGCGTTCACACCCGGCCTTGAGCGGTGCCTGACTTTCACGGAGTTTCCTGGATTCAGAGTCTGTCAGGGGTGAGATAGAAGCATCTCTCAGAGCCCTTTGGAGGGGACAGCATTGTGCAGCTGAGCCAGCCATCCCCCAAGGGAGCCCAGTCTGCTCCTGGAAGGAGGCTGAGGCAAAACCCACAGTTCAACATTCTAGTAACCAGGGAGCTAGCTCAGCGGCATGAGCACCTGCCTGGTAAGCTTAAGGGCCTGAGTTTGATCCCAAGTACAAAAAACAAACAAACAAACAAACCCAAACTGGAGTTCCATGCTTTGGATGGATCTCTACTATAGAAGAGCCCCAGAAATCCAGAGGCTCTGAGTCACAGCCCAGGGGTCTTCTCACCCAGTGGCTGAGCCCGGTCCACAGCCTGGATGTCCATGAGGCCTGGCAGGTTGGACCTCACCAGGATGACATTGCTGCCAGTCCCCTTGTCAGCACGGTGGATGCTACGGGTCTGCCAGTCAGTCCAGTAGATGTAGGAATCCAGCAGCGTGAGGCCATAAGGGTGCTGCACTGGCGACACCAGTGTGTGTCGACTGCCGCCATTCAGGTCAGCAGCCTCGATTCTCTGCAGGGGAAGAAGGTGGGGGGTGCAGGGCGTGGGGCTGGGTGGGGAATCCCCGCTGACCGTGATTCTCTGGGAGCTCTCGGGGGGCCTCTCCCACCTCCCAGGCTCCCAGAAGCAGCAGGCTGGGTTCTCACCTCAGTGTGGGCATCAGCCCACAGCAGCCGGGAGCTGGCTTTGTCCACCGTCAGCCCATTGGGCCAGCCGAGGTTGTTGCTAATAAGCACGGTGCGCTCAGAGCCGTCCATGGCGGCCCGTTCCAGTTTGGCATGCTCCCCCCAGTCTGTCCAGTACATGAGCCTGAGGGACAGAGGGACATGCTGAGCCCTGGGAACTCCAAGGACACAAACTTATTTTTCAGCTCTGAAACTCATGCTTTCTATGTTGGTTTGTTTGAGAACAGGCTGTATAGTCCAGGCTGGCTTGACTTCACTTTGTAGCCCAGGCTGGCCTCCTACATAGGAGATTCTTCTGCCTCAGCCTCTCGAGTGCTAGGATTACAGGTATGCACCATCACACCCATTTCAAAACTCATGCTTTTACTACACTATCCCACCACCCTCTCGCAATCCCTGCGACAGACACATGATCATTCTCCACTGCCTCCCCTCCCCCTCATGCCCCCCTGCTACCCAGAGTGACAGAGCCAGCTCTCACCCCATCTCGTGATACAGCACAATGGCCCGCGGGCTGTCCAGGTTCTGCCACACCAGCACCTTCCGCATGGACCCATCCAGGTTCCCAACTTCAATCCGGTTTGTCCCTGTGTCTGTCCAGTACACTTTGCGGCCAATGGCATCCACCGCGAGGCCATCTGTCGTCTGCAGCCCTGCAGGGAGGCAGAAGAGCGCACTGGCCCCTACCACATGGCAGATGGGCTACTTCCCCAGCTCTGCAGGCAGGAAGATACTTCCCTGGCCGGCAGCAGCCCCCACCTGTCGTGATGATGTCCTCATGCCGTGAGCCGTCCAGGTTGGCCCGGCTGATTCTGTGCAGCGTGCTGTCAGACCAGTATACTTTTCCTGCAGAGGGAAGGGCTGGCTCAACCCAGGCCTCCTCTCCCACCACAGGGCACACAAATGACTCTGCCCTGAAACACTGAAGTGTGCCAGAGAGCCCGGTACCCACACAGAAACAATCAAGGGAAGAGGAGAAATAGCACAGACAGAGGAGAGCCTCAAGCCCCACAGTCGACAAGTCCTTCACACGGGGATGGGGCATAGGCAACCCCCAGGCTCACAGCAGGCCGCAAAGGTGGTGGGAAAGGAAGGAGAAGAGCTGCCGTCAGGCAGGGACGGGAGGCTAGGTGGGGAGAAGGGCTGCACAGACCTTCCTGGGGGTCCACACCAATGGCAATGGTGTTTTTCATGGTAATATTGATCGGCACCACCACATCGGCAAAATAAGGGATGTCCAGGGAGACCATGCGCACATCTATCCTCCTGGCGAAGATGAGGAAACTGTTCATGCCTGTCCGGATGGAGAGAGGAAGGATGACAATCGCTCTAGCAAGGCTGTTGTGGGCGCCTGGAGTTAGACAAACTGCAGCTCACATGGAGATCCTGCTAGCCTCTAGCTATATGATCCAGGCAAGACGCTGGCATGATGTAAGTGTGTTTCCGGATCTACAAAGTTAGGGTTAGAAGAGATCATGTGCATAAAACACTGAGCAACTGAGCAGCAGCTCTCACAGGTTCACGCATGCTATCTCTTCATATTTTTTAAAATATTTATTTATTTATTTATTTATTTATTTATTTATTTATTGGCAGAACCTTGGATTGAACTCAGGCCCTTGCACTTGCCAGGGAAGCACTTATTCTGTTGAGCCATCTCCTTGGCCCCTCTTATTATGGAAGCAGCTTCCTTGGAAGGCTCCTTTACCATGAAGCATAATAAAGACCTGGGCGTGTGGTACATGCCTATAATTCCAGCATTCAGGAGGCTGAGGCAAGAGGCCTGCCATGAGTGTGAGGCCAGCAAATGAGACATAGAGAGACCGAGATCCTACTTCAAAAAAATAAAGAGGACTCAAAGGACCCCAGGTGGCTTTACAATGTAGGAGGCACTCAAATTCCCCCAGAGGTCACAGTTCAAGGGCAAGTCACCCAGGGAGAAAACTTAATTTCCTGGGTAGCCAGGTCCTGCTTCTGGAACCACCCCACAACACTGTCATTTAAATTATCTCTGATCAAATCCACATTTCCCCAGATGAAGCCTTCTCAAGACAAGAGCATATTTTTCCTATAAGCACAAAGACCTCACAAGGACCAGGGGCCACTGCCTGTCTGCACGGACCCCTGAACCACCCCTGGTTCCCTGTCTGCTCTTCTAAGAGGTCTCAGTCTCTCCCTTAAGCCTCTAGAGGGAAGAATGAGGACTCACAACTTCCAGACCATACTGGGGCCCATTTGCCGAGGAGAAAGACAGCCATCCCATCCCAGACAGGTTCCATCCAGGGCCGTGGCATACCTCTGACTCACCTGGTGAACACGTCTTGCCATCAGGCAGTAGGTTGATGCCTGTGGGGCAGGTACAACTGAAGCCACTTGGATTTGGGGAGCGAAGACACAGGTGGCTGCAGCCGCCATTCTCTGTAGCACATGGTGTGGTCACTACATGAGGAGGCAGAGGTCAGTGGGACAGGCTAGGGCCTAAAAGGGCTGAGGAGACACCATGGCAGGCTAAGGGAAGCTCACCTGGGGGTCGACGCCGGTGGAAGACATGGATGTCCATGAGATTCTCCAAGTTCTCCTGCAGAGTCTCCCGGTCCAGCCCAGTCAGCCGGTCAGCGCTCTGGATGCTCTTGGTCTGCCAGTCCGTCCAGTAGATGCGCTGTCCATAGAGGGTCAGCCCAAAGGGGTGGGGCAACTGGCTTCCGATGAGCACCTGCCCAGGACCCACAACACAGTCATCCTCAGCAGGCTCCAACAGCAGAGAGCAGTAGGCAAAGGCTCAGCGGGGTGGCAGGGTACAGATCTGCCATTGCCACCCCCATCTACCACGTGACTGTTTTTTTTTTTACTTTTTTTTTTTTTTTTTTGTCTTTTTGAGACAGGGTCTCACTATGCAGTTCAGGCTGGCCTTAAGCTCACTTTGTAGCTCAGGCTGGTCTCGAACTCACAACAATCCTCCTGCCTCAGCCTCCCGAGTGCTGGGATTACAGGCATGCGCCACCATGCCCGGCCCTTACCACGTGACCTTGATCAAAAAGTAATTATAGTCTCTTAAACCTTGGTCTAGGGAAAGGGGGGTGGTTCAGTGGAATAAGTGCTTCCCTGGTCTATCAATCAGTACCGGTCGGTGACCGGTACTGCTCCAACACATGTGATGATTTTAAAAGATCGCATATGCCTTATATAACCTCAGAGGGTCTCAGCACACACAGAAGAGTAGCAGCTTTGCAGTAGACAGCTCTATACCCATGCAATGAAGATAGCTACTGTGAAACAGGCACATACCTGCACCTACTGATGAGATATCCTGAGAACTCAGGACACAACTGTACTTACTGTAGTACTCCTTCCTCAAACACATAATCTCAATCCAATCCTAAGCACACCTCTGCCAAACTCTAATGGAGTGGCACACTAGGAAATTTCTGGCTTTACTTTTTCTTAAATGCAAAAGTTAAGAAAGACATAAAAAAGGCCAAAGAAGTGATTTGGACTAGAGATTAGGAGATGAGATCAGGCCTGGGAAGATAGCTCAGTAGAATAAGCACTTGCCTGGCAAGTGCAGGGTGCTGAATTCAATCCCCGGTACCTCAAAAAAAAAAAAAAATAAAAAAAAATAATTTTTTTAAAAAAGAGAAATGAGATCACTAAGCATAACAGTGACCCTAGCTGGACCCTGGAGTAAAAGACAAAAAGTTAAAGAATAAAAAGCCATAAAAGATACTGTCAGGGAAACTGGCAGTGAGACTGAATGGGGACTGAGGGTTATACAGTAATACTGTGTCAATGTTAGACTTCCCAATTTTGATAATTGTGCTATGGCCATTTAAGAAACTGTCCTGGTCCTTAAGAAATATGCATTGGCATTAAGGGTAAAATGCTACTAATTTAATTTCGGATGGTTCAGAAACTAAATGTTTGTGTGTGCGTGTGTGTGTGTGTGTGCGCACAGAAGCACAAACATTGGTAAAAAAAAATGAAATGGTAAAAAAGAAAGAAAGAAAAGGAAAGGAAACGAAAAAGGTGGGAGAGGGCTGGGGAGCTTAAGTGCATCCCTGGCAAGTGAAAGGACCTGGTCTGATCCTGGTACTGGATGCTGTGCCAGCCCTGGAACCCTGGGTGCATCACCAAAACCAGGCGGGGTGGTGCATGCCTGCAATCCCAGCACTGGGGAGGCTGAGACAGGTAGATCACTACGAATCCGAGCTGTGTAAGGAAACCTTATATCAAATACACAAAAGATTTTTTTAAAAAATGGGAAAGCTGGGCATGGTGGCGCATGCCTGTAATCCCAGCACTTGGGAGGCTGAGGCAGGAGGATCACTGCAAATCAAGACCAGCCTGAGCTATAAATTGAGCTAAAGGCCAGCCTGAACTGCATAGTGAGACCCTGTCTCAAAAAGACACACACGCGCACACACACACACACACAAAGGAAAATGTTATTTGCTCTTTTTACTACTTTAACAACTTTTGTGTAAGCTTGAATGTTTAATAAAATAAGCAATAACACAAAGAGCTGGATCAGTCAGGGACCCAGTGTGTACTGGCGATCGATCTGTGTTTGCTTGGTCTTATCAGGAAGGTGCGTGCATTCTCACTCCCACCCCCAGGCCACACAGATATGGTCCCTAAGAACCTCTTGTGCTCAGAAGTGGGACATTGGGAAGGAAATGCAGCAGAGGAGAAAGCAACTACAACACCCAGTTCACTTTTATCAGCAGCAGACGGCCCCCACCCCAACCTGGCTGCAGAAGGCAGCTCATGTTCCACACCAGCCTCACGGCCGCTGGGCCTCCTGGCTCCTGTCCCCTGCCATCCAGCGAGTACCATCACTGTGGAGGCTGTCAGGGCGGGGTGTACCTGAGCGCCACCCCTACCTTCCTGTTGCTGCCGTCCAGCCCAGCAAATTCAATGGTCTTCATGCCCGCATCAGCCCAGTATAGCCGCTGGGACCCGTAGTCGATGGCCAGTCCGTTAGGCCAGGTCAGGTTAGAGGAGATGATGACCTGGCGAGCGGAAGCATCCATGCCAGCACGCTCAATCTTGGGACTCGCACCCCAGTCGGTCCAGTACATGTACCTGGGCACAGGCGAGGGAGGTCTTGCAAGCCTTGCACTTAACACCAGTGGGATCCAGGCTTCCTCGGCCTACGGGGTCTCTGCCTGCAGTCGCTATTCCTGCCTTGTTGTCTAGTCAGCCTATGCCTCAGAGCCATCCCTAAATGCCTTGCGTCACTACTGAAAGTGACTCTAGGGTCTTGATAAAGCCAGAGCCCCTGGCTGAAGAGCAAATGAGGCTCACCAGGAAATACAGAAAGAGGGAAGCCAGGTGTAGTGTGTGCCTGTAATCTCAGCCCTTGGGAGGCTGAGGCAGAAGGATCTTCACAAGTGCAAACCTGGGCTGCACAATGAGTTTGAGGGTAGCCTGAATTACCCAATGAGATCCTGTCTGAAAAAAATGGGGGCAGTGGCAGGGGAACGAGGGCTAAGAAATGTTTTCTTGACTGCATGGGTTAAGTAATTATGGTATTTAAATTTAACAGAACTCTACATAATCATGAAAAAGAACAAAGTAGAACTATATAATGGTAAGATATACAAGCCAACAAAAATCTCCAAAATAATGTTATTTTTGTAAAACCAAAACCACCACAGTTAACAAAAAGAAATATTTATACACATTTAGGAAAAGCTCTGTAAAGAATATAGCACACTGTTAACAATGGTTACTGCCAGAGTGAAATTATAGAGAATTTGCACTCTCTACAGACTTTGTTCATTTTTGTTTTTTTCTGAGACAAGGTTGCGCTGTGTAGCCCAGGTGGGGCTCAGCCTTGGCAGCAGTCCTCCTGCCTCGGCCTCCCCAAGTGGTGAGACTGCAGGGCTGTACCACCATGCCCGAGTACCAAGTTACTTTTGTAGCAAACAAAGACGAAAAAAGAAAGCCTTTCAAAGGTCTCCTTGCTCAGAGAGGAAGCAGAGTGGCCACTGTCCTCCAGTCCCCACAGTGGTTTGGCTTCCGGGGCACCCCCAAGACAGGGACTGCTCACACTAATTAATCCCAAAAGCCCTCGGGAGTGCCGGGAGGGGGGTGGGAGCTCCGAAGGGATGGTGCTCACCCGCCCATGGGTTCCACCACGATGTCCCGAGGGCGGTCCAGGTTCTCCCAGATGAGGACAGTCCTCATGCTGCCATCGGTGTTGGCCACTTCAATCCGGTCGGTACCTGCCGAGAAGTCAGGCAGAGAATGACTCCAGTGCCCTCCTCACCCCCTCAGACCCTTCAGGCCTGCACAGTGCCTCCTACATGCTCAGCAAAGACTTTATGGCAGACACATGATGGCTGTCTAGTGCACTGAACCCTGAGAAGGTCAAGGACGTGAGCAGCTTCACCTGAGCAACCAGCTCTGTGCCAGGAGGCAATAATTCTCAAATTTTAACGTAGGAATCAGAAGAGACTGTTAAAATACAGAACTTCATTTTCAAAGATTTTATTTCAGTAATTCTGGGTGTGGCCCCAGAATTTGCTTTTTTTTTTGAGACAAGGTCACTCTCTGTAGTTTAGGCTGGCCTTCAACTCACTCTGCAGCCAAGGCTGACCTCGAACTCACAACAGTCTGCCTGCCTCAGCCTCCCTAGAGGCCAAGAATTTGCATTTCTGACAATTTCCTGGGCTAGGCTGATGCTATAGCTCTAATGACCACACTTGAAGCCATTTCTCTCTCTCTCTCTCTCTCTCTTTGGAGGAACAGGGGATTGAACTCAGGCCCTTGCACTTGCCAGGGAAGCGCTTATTCCACTAAGCCATCTCCCAGCCCCTGAGCCATTTCTTTTGCCTTCCTTCCTGCACCCACATGGCTAATAAGAAAATGCATCCTTAACCTAGGCGTTTTCAGTGGAAAACCATGCCACAGGGCATGGTTCATCATCTGAAATGGCCCGAGACATTTCCAAACACCAACTGTGTCACAGAAGTAGCTGCTGTTTCACCAACAAGTGCCAAACCCTCAGTGCCAGCGCAGCGCCATTGCTTCTGTCCTACTAAGGACTTCAGGTAGAGACAGACACAGTTCAAGATGGGAGACCAGGGTTTGGAAGAAGAGGAATCGCAAATAGGCAGCAGGGCCACAGCACCCTGGTACACACCTGCATCTGTCCAGTACAGCTTGTTAGTGACCCAGTCGATGGCCAGGCCGGCAGGGCTCTCCAGGCTGGTGTCCACTACCACCTGGACAGGAAGTAAGTCTGTGTCACCCACTGCATTTCTGCTCCAGCTGTGCAGCCCAAAGCCTGGCTGTCCCCAAGGAGAAGCTGGCTTCCCCCCAGCCTCTGCCTGCTGGGCCCTACCTCCTGCCCGGATCCATCCCACTTGGCCCTGCTGATGGTATCAGTGCTGACATCTGTCCAGTACACGTGGTCATCCCGGGAGTCCCAGTCAAGGGCCACAGCACTGCGCACATCAGCCAGTGGGATGACGTCGTCGGACAGGTCCTCAGTGTCGAAGCTGATCCGACGGATGTCCATCCTTCGGGCAAAAAGCAGGAACTTGTCAAGACCTGATCAAAGGCCGAGAGGGATCTTCTTTTAATGCTCTACATCCAGTAAGAGTGACAGCCACACTCGCTCACCTGGGTACCACCTGGCTCAGTCCCACTTCCTGGGCCTGGCGCCCTTTGCCCCTTACTTTTCACAGCATAGCCCCCTCTGAGCCCTGGAGGGAGAATCGGACTCTGCCAGGGCCTAGAAGGTCACCTTGTTTCAGCTTTGCCTGAATTTTTCTGCCCTCTGACTTCTCACAAACACTTCTGGTGCCCTGGCCAGAACAGTGCCAACTTAGCCCTACTTCTCACTGAGCCATCTCCCCAGCCCCTTAACTTAGCCCTACTTCTCATAGCCCCTCTGCTACCTCTGGGCTTCAAGTCCCTCAGCCCTGAGCTGAGCACTTAGAAAAGTGAGGGAGCTATGAACCTTCACGCAGGGGGTGTGTGGCCAGTGGGTGCCTCTCCATATCCTGGCCCTGACCTGGTCTGAATACCTTCCCAGGACACATGGACCTGGCATCTGGGGACCCTGGTTGCAAGATCCCCACAGATACAGAAAACCACAGACACTCGAGTCTCCTTAATGTGGCATGTTGTTTGTACACGACCTACCCTCATTTTTCTGAGTACTTAATTTTTTGTGTGTGTGTGTCTGTGTTTTTGAGACAGGGTCTCACTGTGCAGTTCAGGCTGGCCTTAAGCTCACTTTGTAGCTCAGGCTGGTCTCAAACTCACAACAATCCTGCCTCAGCCTCCCAAGTGCTGGGATTACAGGCCTGCGCCACCACGCCCGGCTTATATTTTTGGTTTTTGACGCAGTCTCACTATGCATTTCAGGCTGGCCTATTATTATTATTTTTTTTTAATGTATTTAGTACAGGGTCTACAGGGACTCACTATGTAGATCGGACTCATAGTGATTCCACCTGTTTTTAGCCTCCCAAGTGCAGGGATTTCAGGTATGTGCCACCACAACCAGTCTCAATCGTTGTCTCAGCCCCAGGGATGGGGTTGGCACAGGGCAGGGATTGAACCCCAGGGCCCTGCACTCTGTCTAAGCAGGTCCTTTAGTCCACTGAGCTATCTGGCTGGCCCTTCCAGGCTGGCCTTGAACTCACTCTCATCACTACTCTGTATTGATTAGTGGCCAATGACGGGGGTAAAAGTTCAGCATAGATGCAATTTTGGTTTTTAATACTTGAAATTGAACCCAGGGTGCTCTACTATAGAGCTACAGATCCAGTGTTCTTTCAGGTAGTGTAGGCTGGCCTTGAACTTGGAATCCTCCTGCCTGCCCCCCCCCATAGTCAGGTTACAGCTATGTGCCACCACCTTCTGGTATAATTTTTTTTTTGCGACAGCATCTCACTATGTGCTTCAGGTTGGCCTTGAACTCACAGTGATCCTTCTGCTTCAGCCTTCTGGGTGCTATGTTACCACACCCAGCTGCTATAATTTTTTAAAAAAACATTTTTGCTGTGCAGTTGGTTGAATGTACAGTGCAGAATTTACAGATATGAAAGTCTGACTATATAATTTTCTACCCAGAAAAGTATTTCCTGTCTAATTTCCTCAGTTTCTTCCAAGCCCTGGGAAACTCCTTGCACCTCATAAAAACAACAGGGTAAGAGTTGGGCACAGCAGAACACAAAGGAAAAACACATTCCACCAAGCAAGGTTCTTCACCAGTGTGTCTTTGAAGGATCTCTCTAAGTATTTTCCCTAAATGCATTCTCTGGAAAGGGCCCAGGTCCTAGGAGAATCTGATTCTAACCTAATTTGAGAGAGCCAATGGGGTCCACCGCAGGCAATAAAGGATGCAAAGGGAAGAATATTCCAGGCCCCTGGTTGCTCAGGCCACAGGCCTTGACCACTTCTTTCTGGACTCCTCTTAGCAAGAGCCACCCAGGCTCTGAGTTGTCTGGCCAGGTGATGACCCTGGAGGGGTCCCTGGAGTAGACCAAGAAGTGACTAAGGGATCCCATCATCTCTTACTTGTTACACACATATTTACCCAGGGCTGCCACACAGAGCATTGTTAGAGGTCTTTCGTTTTTTGCTTTGTTTTTCTGAGACAGGATGTCACTGTGTACCCAGGCTGGGCTCAAATTTGAAGTATTTTGCCTGAGTTTCCCAAGTGCTAGGATGACAGATGTGAGAATACCCTGCCCAGTGCTAGAAATCTTAATTCTGACTCCCTGGCCTAAGAGCTGAAAGAAAGTGCTCAACGTTGGGCTAAAGAGCTGGTCCCCTGCTCCCTGGGAATCCTATGGGTAAGAATGCACCTAAGCCTGGTGCATCCTCATCAGACGTTACCCTGAATCCAGCTGACTAACTGCTGGGTCCTCAGAGTCCAGCTTCGACATAAAATCCCGAGCCTCTTAAGCCCTCTCTCCGCGGGTGCTGGCTTGGGCATCCAAGTCTTCCCTCCAAACCTTTCCCTCGTTCCTCCTGCCCTCTCTCATGAGGTCCCTGACAAGGCCGGAGTCCTGGACCCACTTACTCTGAGCACATGCGTGGCTGCTGATCTTGCGGAAGCCCGTGGGGCAGGCGCAGGTGTAATTCTGGCCACTGGGCAGACACAGGTGGGTGCAGCCTCCGTTGTTGTCCCCACAGCGGTTTTTCCCTGCTCAAAGAGCCCAGAGCAAGAGACCCGGGTAAGACCAAAGGTTTGCAAAGGCAGCCAAGAAGGGAGAACTGTGTCTTACTACTTTTCCCACCTGCCACAGTCACTAGTAAGTGAGTTCCTGCCACCTAGGAGATGCCCTGGAAATGTCTGTGTGAATTTAGATGGGAACCCTGAAGCTGAAGGTCCAAGTCTCGGTGGTGTAGTATCCCAAATGGCCAGCAGAGGGTGCAACATGCCCACTGCATGCCAGCCCTGGAATTCCCACTGCCCATAAGAAATGGCAGCTAGGCAGGGGCAGGACACCCAGGAGCTTCTCACCTGCGGGCTGGCGCTGGGGGTGCAAGGTGTGAATGTCCATGGGGAAGTGCAGCTTGTTGCGGATGATCTCCTGGTTCTTCCCAGTGAACTTGTTGGCACTGTTGATGCTCTTGGTGTGCCAGTCTGTCCAGTACAGGCTGTCTTCAAACACGGTGATGGCAAAGGGGTGCGGGAGGCCTGGGGACCGTCCAGGGAGATGTCGGTCCAGGCACTGCCTGCATGCCCCTGGCCTAAGCGTGGCAACGGTGCCAACCTTGCCTTCTGCCACGGTGTGTGTTGGGGGTGGCTGGCAGTGGTGCAGGGACTGGAAGCAAAGGCTGAGGGAGGCAGAGGAAGCCGAGGGACGAGCTCACCCTGACTGATGACAGCCTTGCGGTGACTCCCATCCAGGTTGGCCCTCTCAATGACGTGGTGCTTGGCATCTACCCAGTACATCCGGCGCCCGGCATAGTCAATGGTGAGGCCGTTGGGCCAGAAGAGATGTGTGTCGGCAATGATGCGCCGGCCAGAGCCATCCATGCTGGAGGCCTCGATGCGGGGGGTATTGCCCCAGTCTGTCCAATAAATGGTGCTGGGAGGAGAAAAAGGGGACTTAGCCTCTGGGGGGCGCAAGAACAGACTGGGGAGTCATCACAGGGGAGCCTTCCTGCCCTTTAACTCAGGAGGTCACAGCTGCTACCAGAGAATGTTTCATACTTATGATTTTACTTATTCAAGAGAACTCTTTCGGCAGTGCTAAGGATTGAACCCAGGGCATCGTATCCAAGGCTTTGCTCATGCTAGGCAAGTCCTCTACCACTGAGCTACCTCTCCAGCCCTGAAGAGTGTATTTTTGCTGTTGGTTGTCTTTTAGAACTGGGTATTGAACTCAGACCCTTGCACTTGCCAGGGAAGTGCTTATCTTACTGAGCCATCTCCCTGGCCCCTGTTGTCTTCTTTTTTTGGCGGAACCAGGGATTGAACTCAGGCCCTTGCACTTGCCAGGGAAGCACTTATCCTACTGAGCCATCTCCCTGGCCCTGTTGTTGTCTTTTTAAGAAAAGGTTTCACCATGTAATTCAGGCTGGCCTTGAATTCACTTTGTAACTCGGTGGGCTTGAACTCTAAAAGATCATTTTGTCTCAGTCTCCCAGGTGCTGGGATTACAGATGTGCACCACATTGCCCAGGTTTTTTGTATTTCTGAGACAAGGTCCCACTATGTAGTTCAGGCTGGTCTCAAAATTCTGGAGACTTTCCCGTCCCAGCCACCTGAGTGCTGGGATTACAGGTATATGCTATCACACCTGGCTTGAGGTGGGGTTTTTCTTTTTCATTACGATCTTTTCTGCTGTCTTGTATAATTAACACATAACTGCTCACATGCATATCACCCACATCTATCCACTCACCCACCACACACACATACACACACACACACACACACACAGAGTTTCTACAACAGTTGACACACACCTGCAAGCTCTTACAAGATGTCCCTTTGTTGCCAGCACTGAATTTTTAAAAAGCCAATAGCTAACAACTTCCATTTCAACAGACTTCGACCCAGTAGACTTTCCTATTGCTTTTAATTATTTTAAATTAAAGATAATTTTATCAATTAGCTTCACTATTAACTTTTTAATTATTTTAAATTATTAATAATTTTATTGCCGGGCATGGTGGCGCAGGCCTGTAATCTCAGCACTTGGGAGGCTGAGGCAGGAGGATTGTTGTGAGTTTGAGACCAGCCTGAGCTACAAAGTGAGCTTAAGGCCCACCTGAACTGCATAGTGAGACCCTGTCTCAAAAAGAAAAAAAAAAAAATTATTAATTAGGTCAGCTCTAACACTAAGCATTTAAGACTCACCTACTACATGTATTATATGTCATTTGAAGGGTATCATTTTGTTCACTGCACAACTAAGAGGTAGGGGCTTTTTCTGGGTTTCATTTCTTTTTCTATTTTCTTTTCTTTTGTGTTTTTAATTTTTTTTTTTTTTAAACAGGGTCCTACTTTCTAGTTTCGATTACTGCACCTGAACTCACTTTGTAGCCCAGGCTAGACTCATTTTCAGGGAGATCTTCCTGCCTCCGTCTCATGAATGCTAGGTTTATAAGCATGTGCTACCAGGCCTGTTTTTTTCTTCTTAAATTACCAATTAACCAGTGCAAGGCACATGGCCGGTTCTTGCAGGTGCAGGATGCTGAGCTGGCAGTGTCTGGGGGCAGTCTCCCCTGTTGGCAGGTTGAGGGCTGCCCCATAAAGCCTTGCCAGGTGGCCTGGATTCAGCCCCACTCAGGCAGCAAGAAGAATCTGGGAGCCTGAGGCACAGCCTACTCACCCCTCCATGGGGTGCAAGGCAATGGCCCGGGGCTTCTCCAGATTCTGCCACAGTAGCACTTTCCGGTGGGCCCCGTCCAGATTGGCCACCTCGATGCGCGATGTCCCCGAGTCAGTCCAGTAGAGTTTGTCATGGACCCAGTCCACAGCCAGGCCCCCTGAGAAGCAGAGGTGGGCTTGTCTCAGGGACCCAGTCCAGCCCCCTGTGCCCTGGTGGCAGCTGGGACCCCGCACAGAGTGGTGCTTGGCTGGGGCCTGTCGGAACCACTGACAACTACTGTCAAACTGAATCACCAGGGGTCCTCGAGCAGGGTGCGTGCACTTGTGGAGGAGGTGGTGAGCAGTCCAGCAGCTGCCCCAGGGCGTGCAATTGACCCCCAACAGGAAACAGTACCGCTCCAGGGTTCCCCACTACAAAATGGGGTTCTGTAGATTGTTCCCTAAGGTTCTGCAGAGGCATTTCCAAAGTTCCCAGGGCAGGTGTCAACCACTATCAGATTCTTTCCTTTTGGGGCAGCCTGAGGGTGGACCACAGGGCTTGGGGCCTGCTCCCTTGGCCATCTACCATCAGCTGCAGCTCTCAACACCAACTTCAGATCCACTTCACCTACTTTCTTACTAGCCTGAGACTGCCAAGGTAGCTACTGGTACTTCTCAAATCTGAAAACACTGATATACTCATCCTGGTGAATCCCAACTACTATGCTTATTCTTGGCAGTAGGAAGGATTAAACCCAGGCCCTTCACACTGAGCTCCAGCTCCAACCCTTTTTTCATTCATTCTTTTTTTTTTTTTTTTGTGGAACCAGGGATTGAACTCAGGACCTTGTGCTTGCCAGACAAGTGTTTATTCTACTGAGCTATCTCCCCATTCTTTTTCTATTTTGGTACCAGGGATTAAACTCAACCTTGCACTAGCCAGGCAGGTGTCTAAGCAACTGAGTTATATCTCAGGCCCTCATTCTTTATTTTGAGACAGGGTCTGAGCTAAATTGCCGAGACTAGGCTGATACTTGCAACCCTCCTGTCTCAGCCTCCCGGAGTACTAGGATTACAGTATATTCTTTTATAGGTAATTTCTCAAAGTTTTCTTTTTTTCTTGAGATACGGTCTCACTATGTAGTTCAAAATGGCCTTGAACTCACAACATAGCCCAGGATAATCCGAGACTCATGGCAATCCTCCTGCCTCAGCCTTCTGAGTTCTGGGATTATAGGCATGCACACCATGCCTGGCTATATTTTCAATATTAAGCAATCAAAATCAGAAGTAAACCAGACATTTTAGGCTGATAGAAGACTATGTCATCCATAGATTTCTAATTACAATTAAGATAATCACCCAAGGTCATGTCTAAACCTAAAATATATATATATATATATATATAAACAAATGCTTTCCCTACCCGAGTGTCCCACCCAAGGTTTCTCTGTTTGATTGAAATGTTCCAGGGCAAGTTTGCATACACCCCCCCCCCAGCCTCTCCCCTACCTGGGCTCTCCAGCCCAGTGGACACCACCTCCTCCACATTGCTGCCATTGAGGTTGGCCCGGAGGATCCGGTCCAAGGTGACGTCAGACCAGAAGACGAGCTCGTGCCGGTGGTGGAAATCCAGGGCGATGGCATTCTCCAGGTTGTTGAGCAGCAGTGTGTACTCGGAGCGGTGCGGCAGCACCTGCCGGATGTCGATGCGGTTGGCGAACAGCAGCACTGGCTCCGGCCCTGGGATGCGGCAGACACAGGGCCTGCAGTGAGCCTCGGACAAGGAGGGGCCTCCTGTCCCTGGGCCACCCCAACCTGCCACATCCACACCGAAAGAGAGGAGACCTCCCTGCCTGCCCCAGCAGCTTTTCTCGGGATCTGGAAGGCAACTTGTGGCTCTGTGGTACAGAGCCAGAAATCTCTACCTCTGAGCGAGTCCCTGAGCTCCAGGACACCAGGTCTTTTTCTGGCTTGTCCTTGTCGCCAGCTGAGGGGCTATGTCCTTACCCAGAGCTTTGCAGCTGCGCCGGTCGGGCCGGAGTTCATAGCCTGCCTCACACCAGCACTGGAAGGCGCCTTCGCTGTTGGTGCAGCCCTGACTGCAATACCCCTCCTCGGCGCATTCATTCACATCTGGGAACACCAGGCAGGATCAGGAGGGCTCCCCAGTGCTGTCCCTGCACTCCAACACCCAGCCTGACCAGCTGTTTTCCCAGCCACATTCCCATCCACTCCCTGCCTGGTGGAAAGGGTGAGCAGCAAGTAATTAAGGGCTTTGCAGTCGGGCAGATCTGGACAAGAATCCCAACTCTGCTCCTGCCTGAGTGACCTTTGCTAAGGTCCCGAACCTCTCTGGACATTGGCCTCAACATCTGCAAAGGGAGGGATAACTGCACTTCCTAGTTTGCCTTCAGTGAATGAAACAAGGCTGCACCAATCAGATGTCTGGCCCATAGTAAACAGTTGCTTCCCTGCTGCCCCTGCCTGGCCCCCTGCCTCAGTGCCATGCCCACCCCACTCACCCTGGCACGCTCGCCCATCCTCTGTGAGCCGGTAGCCCGTGTGGCAGGTACACTGCACTGCCCCTCGCACCATCTGGCACTTCTGGGAGCAGCCACCGTTGTTAACATTGCAGTTTTCTTCACCCGTCCGGGGCCCTGTGCCAGCCAAGCTGGAGTTGGGACTGGGCCCAGAATCCTCCCCTAGACAGCCACCTCAGCTGCACCAGCTCCCAAAGCTGTGAGGTGCTTGGGGGGAAGATTCCTTTGGATGCCCAGGGGTGGGGTTCTGCCACAGACCACCAGCCAGACCCGCACACCAGGGACACTCACGGCAGTTCTGCTGTGGGTTTTCGTCACTGTTGTCTCCACAGTCATTGACTCCGTTGCAAAGCTTCCTGTGCCCAATGCAGCGCCCGTTCCAGCACAGGAACTGGTCAGAGGCGCACTGGGGGCTTCCTAGGGAGCGGGGAATGGAGAATGTAGGTCACCACAGGGCAGGGCATTGGGCAGCTCGGACAGAGCCTATGCCTATCTAGGGAACAGGTGAGACAGGAGACCCCAGGAGGGAGGAAACAGCTCAGCGAGGTGGGCTGCATGCAGCCTTGCAGCCTGATAAAACCTCCTAGTGCATCTTCCTGCCACCATCTCTGCACCCCAAGTGCAGGCTAGGGGACCTCGGGCAGCCCCCGGAGTCCCCACCTGTGTTCTCACAGTTCTCCTCATCACTGTTGTCCGCACAGTCATCTTCCCCATCACAGCGCCAGGACAGGCGGACGCAGCGGCCCGACCGGCAACGGAACTGTTCAGCCGTGCATACGGAGGTGGCTGGCGAAGCAAAGGAGTAATGAGAGGCTGTCCCCTCTTGGCCCTGTGGCACTTGGTAACCATCCCCAGGCTGCTCTTCCTGAGCCAGGGTCACAAGACACTTTACTGCCATCTGCTGGAAAACTGCCAGAATGAGTCTATGAAACGACCATCTGCCATGTGGCTGGCATTCCTTTGGACATAGTGTCCCTGTGCAGTGCGCAACCCTACGAGCTGTACATATCCAGCAGTTTCCTAACTTGTCTGTGTTTGTAAAGTGACAAGACTGTGAGGGGCTCTGTACTCTTCTGGGTTCATCTGTTAATGAGACAGTAGAAGCCCAGGAGCCGCTGGGAGGCGTGGCCTGGAGGGGGCCTGCCTATCCTGGGCTCCACCCCCGCCTCCCAGCTGCAGCTGGTTGGCGCCCTTTCCTTTGACCCAGCCCTCCCACCGCGCTTCTTTCTCGGGGCACTGACTGTAACCACTAGCCAAAATAAACTTCTGCTCCTTGGCGGTGTGGGGGTATCAGGGATCGCGTCCTCGTCCCTCCCCCCCTACTCACTGCAGTTGCGCTCATCGGATTGGTCGTCGCAGTCGGTGTCCCCGTCGCAGCGCCAGCCCGCGTTGATGCAAAGCCCGCTGTCGCACATGAATTCCCCGGAGCGGCAGGGCTGGTGCGAGGCTGGGAACAGGATCGCCGTCTATGCACCGCTCTGCGGGCCGGGCTCCTCCTGCTCCCGCCCGCTCATCCCTCCCCTCCCCGCGCTCACAGCAGTCCGACTCGTCAGACCAGTCTCCACAGTCGTCGTCGCCGTCGCAGTGGTAGATGTCCAGGATGCAGCGGCCGTAGGCGCACTGGAACTCCTCCAGGCTGCAGGGGGGCGCGGGCACCGCCGAGGCTGCGGAGACAGGAGGAGGGGTGGTGCTCGGCCCGGAAGGCGGGGGTGGGGGGTGGGGGGTGGGGGAGCGCAGATGCTGGGGCGAGACTGGGCCCTCGAAGACCGACGGCTAAGTCGGAGCCAGCACGAGCTCTTCCACAGTGGAGGTGCGCCCCCCCATCCCTAGCTCAGCTCAGGCCCCGCTTGGAAGCACTGCGCCCCCTGCCGTGACGCACGCTCCTTGCCTGTCCTCACTCGGGCGGAGCTTTCACCCAACCCCACAGCCCCAGGTCGGGTCACTCACGACAGCTCTCCTCGTCGGAGCCGTCTTTGCAGTCCGTGTCACCGTCGCAGTACCAGTGCTCTGCGATGCAGCTCCCATCGCTGCAGCGGAACTCCTTGTCCGAGCACTTGCGCATGTCTGGGGTATATGAGGCGAAGGTGTGCTGAGGGACCTAGCATATACCCCTTCCCATCCTCCAGATAGCCAGCTTCCCTGGTGTGAGGGGCACTCGTAAGGCCCCTGAAAGACACCACGCATTCAGTATAGACCGGGTAGCCACGGGGCTGGAGTCCACGGTGACTGGGCACCCAGACGCTCTGCCCTCCTGCTTGCCTCCCTCCTGCTGCTCCAGATGTCTAGGGCCCAACCGCATGGTCCTTGCCCGGCCCCACGCACCACATTGCTCATCGCTGTTGTCGCCACAGTCATTGTCGCCATCACAATGCCACAGGCTCCGGATGCAGTAGCCATTCTGGCAAGGGAACTCATCCTCCTCACACTCTCGGGGGGCTGCAGGCACAGGGCAGCAGTCAGGCAAGGATGCAGGGCCTGGGTGCCCAACAGAAAGACTTTGGGGGAGTCTGATGGCTCCATGCCTCTCCTCAGGGACACACAGCACTGAGGAAGGAGGGATGTGGACAGCGTAGAGTCTGAAGCCCAGGACCCTGCAGGCCAAGGGCTTCCTTTTCTCCTTACCCCTCCCCCCGCGCCCACCCGCCAGAGCCCCAGCTGCGGGCACTCACGGCAGTCCTGCTCATCAGAGTCGTCCTCACAATCATTGTCACCGTCACATACCCAAGAGCGGCGGATGCATTTGCCATTGTCACAGTGAAAGTCCAGGGGGGAGCAGGTGGGCAGCACTGGGGAGAATGAAGGAAGAAGGACCTGAGCCCTCACATCAGGTTCCAGGCCCACATCCACCCTTAGCTCTTCCCCGGGGACCCCTTGCCTGCTGCCAGCCAGTGAGGAACTGAGTGGAAACTGCAGCAAGCAAGGGTAGAGAAGGGAATGTGGCAGGGATCTGCAGGGCAGCAGAAGAACCACCCAGACAGCTCACAGCCACTACAAAAGCAGTAAAGAAAACGCTGGCAAGACGGCCAGGTGCATTTTTTTTTTTTTTTCTTTTTCCCTTTCCTCTTTTTGCCTGATGACTGACACACCTGGGCTCTATTTCTAGTTCTAGAACTCATTACTTATCACACTGAGCAATCATTTCGTTTATGCTCTCTGAGCAGTAGTTCCTTCAATTCTACAATGGGAGTAATTATTTGCGGCTGGGAGAAGTCTTTTGAGATAATGGGTATGAAAATGAAGCATTCATCCCTGGGAAGGGTTAATGAAGTCCAGGTTGTAGCCTGGCTCCCATTAGACTAATTAGCCACTCAGACACAGACGCTGCAGGTGAGAGACTGCACCCCTAAACTGATACAACTGGCTTGGCAGTGATACTCCTGGGAGGGGAAGGGAGCATATACCCAAGACAGCACCCTGTTATTATACTAAAGGAAGAGAAAGATTATATAAAATCAGAGCTAGGTATGGCATAGGCCTCTAATTCCAGCTCTTGGGAAGCTGAGACAGGAGCATCTCTGTATTTTGGGAGCCAACCTGGACAGTGAAACTGTCTGAAGGAGTGAAAAGGGGGGAGGCATTTAAATACAATGAGACTTTCTACAAAGTTATGCCATTTACAAAAGGTGTCATTATCCAAAATGCAAAAATAAGAAACAGGGAAATAATCTGTGTATAATCCATGCATTTAAAAATGTTCATGTGTTTGCATAAACAGAGCAATTTAAAAAAGATCATGGTTTTGAGGGCATTTTCTTCTATACTTGTTTCAATGTTTGTTTTATTGGAGACATAGGTATAAACCACTCTATAGAAATATGGGATGGTTGGAAGTATATATGTTATCTGTTGCCCTAGCAAGAGTCTAACTCAGTTGGCCCACACCTGTACTCCCAGCACTCAGGAGGCTGAGGTAGAAGGCTCACAGAGTTTTGAGGCCAGCCTGGGCTACATAGCAAGATTCTGTCTCAAGAAACAAAGCAAGGAAGCAGAGTTGAACACTGTGAGCCCAGCTCAGGATGGACAGGATGCCCGGGAGCCTGTCCTTGGCTCCCTCTAGGCCCTCCCCAGCCCCTCCCTGGGGCAGTACTCACTACACCCATCTTCATCGCTGTGGTCCCCACAGTCGTTGTCTCCGTCACACTGCCACTGGGCAGGGATGCAGGTGCACTCGCCGAGCGCGCTCACAGCGCAGGTGAAGTGGCTCCGGCCACACGTACACTCTGGGCTGCTGGCAAGGCCTGGGCAGGGGAAGGGACCAGGATGGGCTCCGCTCCTTCTCAGCCGTGGCTGAGAGGAGGGAGCAGGGCCTGGGCCAGGACACTGTCCCCAGAAAAGCGTCTCCACAGTGATGCTGCAGTGTCATCAAGCCTTCCTCTGGCTTGTGGTTCACAAGATAGCCTGGGGACGCTGTCCCTGCCAGGGCTTCTTCCATGGCACCTCTCCATGCTACCTGGGGGGCTGAGGCTCAAGGAGCAAGAAAGCAGGGGGCAGAGGGATGGTATGGAGAAGCATCCCCAACAAGGCTGAGAAATTGATGCTTCTGCCACATTCTGGAATACAGCAGAAGTGAAAAGCTACGGAACCCTTGCAGGACGCAGGCAGACCTTCCTGGGAGGAGGATGAGCAGGGTTGGGGTTGGAGGTGGAGAGGACCGTACCAGCCTCTCCTAGCCTTTCTCTCCAGGGACAAGATGCAGCCCAGAGGAAGGCTCAGCCCTCCCAGTCTGGCCAGCCGCACAGCTGGGCTTTCCCACCGAGCATGCAGCTATCTCCCTGGACAAGTCCCGTGACCAGCTGCTGTGCCCCCTGCCCAGCATGCCCAGCAGGATACCCTGTGATGGCGTGTGAGTGTGAATGGCTCGGTGCCCCTGCTCCAGCCTCAGCTGGAACAAAGGCTTCTGCCAGGGTCACTCTTCCCCTCCCTGCATTCATTGGACTGCTAGGCTGCTTGCAACTCGGGAAGCAGGGACAGGCTCTCTGCTCATCACCCCCTCGCTTTCTTCTGCTCTTTTCCCTTCAGGCTGGGTTGGAGCAGGAGCGAGTAGTTTCTAAACTGCCACCCTCTTTTAGTGTGGGCCTGGCCCAACCTTTCTCTCTCAATGTACAGCCTCACTTCCTGTGACAATTACTAGGCCTTGCCCAGTGCTCAGGGTCTAGAATGAAATGGGGTACTGCTGTGTCCCCCAAAAGCAAGCAGAGTGGTATGTGCCTGTAATGTAGCACACAGAAGGCTGAGGCAGGAGGATCACTTTGCGATCAAGGCCAGTTTACTACACAGTGAGACTGACTCAAAATAACAGAAATAGGGCTTGGGGTATAGCTCAGAGCCATGGCACCTACCTGCAAGTACAAGAGCACAAGATGTAGAATTTGATTCCCAACATAAGGAAGGAAGGAAGGAAGGAAGGAAGGAAGGAAGGAAGGAAGGAAGGAAGCAAACAAGTAAGCTGGAAATATAGTTCAGCAGATTAAAGTACTGCAAGAAGGTGTGGGGCCTAGGGTTCCATCCCTGGGCCTACCAAGCCAGCCCTGCCCCTGGGGTGTGCTGAGACAGTGATTGAGACTGGACATGGTAGCACATGCTTGTAATCCCAGCATTTGGGAGTCTGATCTAGTAGTAAGACCCTGAACACCCTGTAGACCCTTCCCTAAAATGCAAAAAAAAAAAAAAAAAAAAAAAAAAAAAAAAAAAAAAAAAAAAAAAAAAAGAAAAGAAAGAACAAGCAGAGAGCCCTAACAACATCCCCCCTCCCCAATCCCCAGGGAAGTGTGAACATAAGGTAAAGCTTACTAATGATGGATAGATGCATGGTTGCATGGACTGAAGGACAGATGGATGGATGCATGGATGGATAGACAGATGGATGCATGGCTGGCCTTTGGGATTTGTGATTCCCCAAACCTACAGGTAAAATGTATATTTCTAGAGTGAGAGATCCACAGATTCCTACCAGGTTCCTGGTGGAGGAATCACACTCACATGAAGGAGTAAGAACACAAAAGGAACCTCCTGCTTTTGGAGAAGGTGCAGGATTTCCTGTGAAGGCAAGGAAATCCACTTGGGAGGCTCAGTATCCTCCAGACCTTACAGGAAGGCCCTGCTGCAAGGCCAGAGCTCCTTTCTGCTCTGGCAGAAATGCGCAGGCAGATTCTTCCCTGCAAAGGGACCAGTAACCCAGCAGCCCAGCCCCCAACCCATGCTTTCCGCCTGTTGTAAGAAAATTGAGAAGAGTTGAGGGTTTCTAGAAAGGCCCTGGACACAGAGCCTAAGGAACAACTACGTGTCCCTACACCCTTCCAGGCAACTCTGTCTGGGTTAAACAGCAAAGAACACTCCATGCAAGGATGTGACACACAGGTCCCCTTTGCTACAAGACCGGGTGAAGAGGGCAAGGCTGAGGCAGTGGCTCCTGACTAGGGGTGCTTTTGTCCCTCATGGGACACTGGACAACATCTAGGGACACTTGGCTGGCATGCGTAGAGAAAAACCAGGGGACTGCCCAGTGCACGGGACAAATCCCCCAGTCCAAGTCATGGCTGTACTGTCAACAGGTTAAGAAGGGCTGGGAGTGCCGGTGCCCCAGCAGGGAATTCAACGTAGAAAGTGATGAGGACAGGAAAAAGAAGCAGGCGGAGGAAAGACACAGGAGCTGGTGCACACAGGCCTGGTTCAGTAAACCCTGTGCAGGTCACCCAGCTTCCTAAGCCTAGTGTCCTCCTCTGGGAAAAGAAATAAAAGCCACAAGGATTATGCAAGAAAACAAAGGTAAAAGAAATGCACCTTTGGGATGCAGGGGCTAGGTTTTCCCGAAAATCCTTGATTTTTAAGAATAGGATAGGGACAGCGAAATCAACAATATATGGGTGCCTCAGGCCATGTGAGTGGACTACAAGAGGTGGACAGCCCCACCCCCACCTGCGCTGAGGGATAACATAAGTCCTGGTTTCCGGGTGCCTGTTCCGGGAACCACACATTCCACAGGGTAGGCACCAAGCAAGTCACAGGTGGCTGGACAGTCATGGCTTCCAGCTTGTCTGAACCACTTGCAAAGCCAGTGCCGTGGTGCACACTGGGCAGCCAGCAGGCAGGGAAGCCCTTGTGCTGGGCATTCACACAGGAAGTGGTCACATTATATTCCCAAAAGCCAGCATTTCTGAACAACTGCTGCCCCTCTGGGGTTCCCAGAGTTGGAATTCTGCCTTTTTTACTCAAGCCTGGCTGTGATCAGAAAGGGCAGCTTTTTAACCCTTTTAAGAGAAAGAATGATGAGAGAAGAAAGACAATGAGGAGCCAGGGGTGGCCAAAGGCAGAGCCCTCGCTTGAAGAAGCACTAAATCAGAATCCTCTGCTATGTTTCTGCCTTGCTAGCCACAAACTCCCTTGGGCCCTAGGGCACTGTTACTTGCACAGAACACACAGATTCTGGACTCAGGAGACTAAGGTGGAAATCTTGGTTCTAGTACCAATGCTGGAATTGTAAGCAAGTTATGTAATATCGCCATGCCTCACTTTGCTTATCCATACGATGGGAGTAAGAATATTTCTGCCTCAGAGGGTTAGGGGAGTTGAAATAATCCAGGCTGCTTAGCCCAGGGCTGGCACACAGCACCAGCTTCATAATAATATAAGCATCACTCAGGACTGCCCACCAAATATCTCCCTAAGTGGTTTACATCGGTATGTCATGGAATGCTCTCCATAATGTCTTTCCTTTTTGAGTCAGGGTCTTGCTATGTAGTTCAGGCAGGCCTCAAACTCACTATATAAGTCAGGCTGGCCTCAAATTTGCAGTGATCCTCCTGCTCCAGCCTCCCAAATGCTAGGGCTGCAGGTGTGAGCCACCCTTTCCAGCTAACCGCTGTTGCTACCATCACCTTTTTCTTTCTTTCTTTCTTTCTTTCTTTCTTTCTTTCTTTCTTTCTTTCTTTCTTTCTTTCTTTCTTTCATTCTTTCATAGGGTATCACTACACAGATCAGACTTGTAGTGATTCTCCTGCTCTGTTTCCAACCTCCCAAGTGCTGGGATTACAGGCGTGTGCCACCATGCCCAGTCTCAATTGCCATCTCAGTACGTCCCAGGGACAGGGTGGGCAAGGCACACGGGGATCAATCACCAGGGATCCAATCCTGGCCACTGTGCTCTGCCTAAGCAGGCACTTTAGTCTGCTGAGCTATCTGGCCAGCCCTGTTACCATCACTTTCTAGTACAAGACAAAGAGAAACTAGAAAACTGTCCATAGGTAAATCACACTAATACTAGGGGCAGGGCCAGCCCTTACCCTCAGCACTTGCCCTTAGGAGGCCCCCCAGTAAATGGTATTGCCATGGTGAAAATCTCCAAAGCCTCAAGGTCAGAAAGCCCAATTACAACTTCAGGGCCCCTCTCCCGGATGCAGATGCGTTCATTCTTCCCCAGCAAATCTGCAGGGAGTTTATGAGTCTTAGACAGTGACCTTTCCTTCTGGTTACTGCTAGGATAAAGAGCAATTTCCTTTGCCTAAGGTAAAGCAGTAAAGCAGGGAGGAGAATGCTGGAGTCCCTGCCCGGTGCCTCTGTAATGCTAGCCCAGGAAGGCAGAGGGCTTCTGGCAACAAATAATTCTGCTTCGCAGTTTCTCTTTCCGCAGTTTCTCTTTCCGGTTAGCAAGCTACTAGCAGGTTTGTAACTCTGAGCAACAGGTCAGCTCACCTGAGGTGGCCAAGGCCGGTCAGGAAATGAGTTATGGCTAGGATCGAATCCCATAGGAACCCTTAGACTCATGTTCTTCTGCCAGGAAATCTCAGAATCCAGGCTTTGAATGCATTATCATTTTTACAAGTGACACAGATACACAAATACACACCCAAGTTCCTATAGTCTGTGTCTCAAGGAACACTCAGACATGGGTCACACCTGTCCCGAGGAGGCTCACAGGCAATGACTACACACAGCCACAGAGCAGCTTTTTCAGGCTGAACTAGGGTGAGGAGATTTAAGGGGTGTGTGTTAGTGTTCCAGAGTCCGGCAACTACCCCTAGGTGTGGGGATCAGGATTCTGTGGATTGTGAAGGACAGAATCAGCATCCAGAAGTGAAGGGCATGTCTCTATCTTCCTTGTGTGTGTGGTGCTGGAGACTGAACCCAGGCCTCTCACATACTAGGCAAGGCTTATCGCTAGCTCTTTTTGTTTTTAGACAAAGTCTCCCTGAATTGCACAGGCTGCCCTCAAAATTTGGAATCCTGCCTCAGCCTACCTAGAGGCTGTTGTTACAAATGTGCACCACTACACCTGGCTCTGATATTTTTGGGCAGCCTATTCAGTAATATCTCTCACTGAAAGAAGCAAATTGACAAAACAAGAGGATGGACAGCAAGAACCCACATGGGAACTGACCCACCCTTGCCCAAAAGGCATCTGGAGTGAAGGGCCCACATGGAGCGACCGTCTGAGAGGGCGGGGCTGCCTAGCAAGCATCCGACCAATTCCAAGTGAGAGGAGGTGGTAAGCTGCTGGCAGCAGATGCCAGGGAATGAAATCCTTTCCTGCTACTGCCCGGGTCTGTGTCTCATAGGATGCTTGGGTTGTTTGCTTTCTAAACTGAGCCCTGCTGGCAATTGGAATTATGTGACAGTCCACTTTGTGCCTATATTCATAGTATATAGTCCCATGTCTGGTATTCCATTATGTTTTGTTATGAGAGTAAATGAATGAATGATATATTCTTCTAGGGGCTTTTTGTCACTATGTAGTTCAGGCTGGCCTCAAATACTTGGTGATCTTCCTGCCTTAAGACTTTTGAATCCTGAGATTACAGGTGTGCAACACCATGAGGGCTAAAAGTATTCTATTCTGAGGATCTGAATGGATTGAGGAGTTCCCAGATTAGGGTCTGGGCTCAAATCCCTACAGGTACTCTGTGGCCATGTAATACCCAACAGCTCTGAGCCTCAGCTTCCCACCTGTAAGATAGAAAACAACAACAACTACTACATAAGAATAGTGATAATACATGCTATCTGCTCATCAGATGTAGCTCTGCTGAGCTATCCAAAATGCTAACAGCCCTAAGTACATTTGTATTTTTTAAAGCCACAGTTTAGGATGCAAAAATGATTACCAGCAAAGATCATTCCCAGGACAGCAGAAATGTTCCTGTGAGCGAGACATGTTTTAGAGTGCTTCACTTCTACTGTCTCTCTGAGGCAGTTGAAAACTTCTCTTTCAAACTGCCTGGGGTGGAGAGGACAGGAAAAGGCCAGAGCGCCCCTTTCTTACTTGGTTGGCCTGGCACCCCCATTCGGTTTCTAGAAGGCAATGTGAACCCAGCGGAAGAACTGCCTCTTGTCTTGCTCCACGCCTGCAAAGTGCTGGCAGGTGAAGTCCCAGGCTGCAGCCACAGGAAGGGAAGACCTGGCTCATTTCCCCTCGCCCCACACCACAGGCCTGACAGGAAGTGGAGCTGCTGAGTTTGGAGAGATCTCCACTAGCACCTTTATTCCACACGCTAATCAGGTGTCTCTCCCAGTGCCCTATCAGGCGTCTTTCCCAGTGCCCTATACTCCATACCTGCTTGGCCCTGCACCCAGCCAGGGGGAGGCCCCCCCGCTCCCCCCCCCCAGACAGGCACTGCCTGCAGCCAGGAACTTCCTGGTTCCAGAAAACTTCTGGTGATAAATTATGCAGCAGCACCTTTGTGTCGCTGCCTCTCAGCCAGATGGGAGGTTTGCTCCTAGTCTTTTGTTTCCGGCTTGCTGGAAGCTCCGATCCTAAGCTCTGCACAGAGGTAAGCAGGAGCTACCCAGAGCCAAGTCGGGGCTTGCTGCAAGTCCCAGGCAGGGCTCCTCCCCTCCTCACTCTCACCTGAATGACCAGGAGGCTCCGTGCCTCTCTAAGGAGTGGGGCAGAGCATGGGGTAGGGGGGCAGGGCCAGGGCATCAGCCTCACTCATCCGTGAGCACAGATGGGAACACTGTTGCACATTCAAAGAATGAAGACTGCTTGGATGGGCAGAAAAGGTGCCCAAGGGCACCTAGGATGTTTGCTTCTTGCTAAATCAAAAATGCAGAACAGAAAATAGACTCAAAGGACTGCTGGGAAGCCAGAGAATCAGCTCTTTGAAAACGGCTGCTCTGGGTTACTGTCAACTTTCTGTAGCTCCCAGAAACATCGCATCACTGGCACCAACTTAAAAGGAAGAAACAAAGAGACAACAGGGGTCAAACTTTGGGGTGGAGGCGCTAGGGGCTGGGGTGAATCTGGGGCTGGAGACCTGCATCATTTATCCCTGTGACAGGATTCATGAAGGAAAGAGGCTCTAGCCGCCCAGCCCCCAAATTGAAGCAATTGCTACCTTATGAGCTCTGGGGCCCATCTCCGTCCCCAAGCCCAGGGGAGGGACAGCGTGGAATTCTAAACTGTTCCAGCTACAGGAGACCTCAGCCAGCACCTCTCACCTTGGGGTCACCGCAACCTAAGAGTAAGAAGTTGTGGTTGCACCGTGCATGTTCAGGGAAGCTCCATCTCCCAGACCTTCTAAAGTAGAACAGGCTGCCCTGCTCACGCGTGAGCTTAATAGATTTCTTTTCCGGAAATGCGGCCAGGCGGGAACCATGCTTAGGTTTCATGAGGCTTTGGAGGGGGAGGAAGGAGCCACAAGATCTTTCCAGAGAAAGACAAAAAGCCAGCTGAAATCAATGAAGGACCAAGCCTCTATTTAAGCATGGTGTAATTATTTACCTGGTTCCTGTATCCCAAAGGCAAGAACCATCTCTGATCTACTTATGCAACCTTGCTAACAAACAGGTGATACTCAACCAGCCCTATGGTGACTGTCAGGCTCTGTGCAGAACAGTTTGAACATGCTCAATTTCTGTAGCATTCTTAGATGAAAACCGACTATCTTTCTCCTCCTATCATTTTGCCCTTATTTGCAAATAAAATTTGGGGCTTCACACTGGGTCCTGAGGGAAGTACCAGGTCTGCTTCTGTTTCTCAATAATTAAGCTGCATATGTTGGCTTTTTTTTTTTTTTTTTGGCAGAACCGGGGATTGAACTCAGGCCCTTGCGCTTGCCAGGGAAGCACTTATTCCACTGAGCCATCTCTCAGCCCCATATGTTGGCTTAATGCTTGAGATTTGTGTTTGCTGAATGAATGAACAAATGAATGGGTGCAGAGCTGAGTTTGGGGAATGCTTCTGAGTGCATCAGGAGAGAACTGGGCCTGGCGGCTCCAAGCTGTAAGGCCGGTAGCAGCACAGGCAGTCAGCAGAGCTATTTATAGGGCCATAGGTAGGCTCTGCCCACCAACCTGCCAGCACCGAGTCCTTCCAGGGATCCTGAATCTCACGAAGCCAAGAAGGGCAGCAAGACTTCTGCTTCTGAGGATGAGATGGCAAGCCGACATAGTCACAGTAGGGGACTCAGATGCCCTGCATCCAGGCAACTGTGATGAAGTGGTGGCCAGGCTGCCTCAAGGAATACAGAGACTTTGGCTAGAACAGGCCAAGGGCACAGATGTGTCCTGTCATTGTGAGGCCCACCCAACCATAAGAAAGACGAGACTACTTCTCAAAATGGTCTCGGAAATTATTCTGTTCCCATCCAATAACCCCTAGGGCTTATTCTCTTTAAGGAACAGCAACATAAACAATCCCTCCATTTTTGCTTCTTCTTAGGGATCAAAGCTAGCAGTTCATCAGTAGAAAGTAGGGGACTACTGATCAGAGAGCCCCAGAGCAGGCCAAGAGCCATAAAACACCCTGTCCTCTGTGACCTTCTGTGGCCTGTGCTGGCCCGGAAGGTGGATGTGCCCAGTGTGCTCAGTGTCAGTCATGCCCCGACTTGGCTCCCTTGCACCTGTCATTCTTAATACCATGTGCCAGGCCCAAAGATGTTATCTGATATTCAACCCGGGATAGAAGAGGAAATCCAAAATCAATGACAAGCCAAGCATCTTTCACAAGTCCGAGAGATCAAGGACAAGGTCACTCAAGCACTGTGATGACTGTGACCAGGACAACAGCCAGACGGGAAGGAGACTAGTCTCAGCTCAACTCTTTTGCACTCATCCTCAGAAACCACCTTTTATCACCAGGTGCTGTGCACTTGTAATGCCAGCTAGTCAGGAGGCTGAGGCAGGAGGATCACCTGGAGTTCAAGGCTAACCAACCCCCCCCCACCAAACCTTATCTACCTAAGTGCTTCAGGGCAGAATTTTCACTTATGTAAGACATTTCCAGGACAGTTTCCACACATAAAGTGCCTAACTCTCAGGATGAAAACAGGCATGGTTATTGCCAGCCATCAAGTTTCCTTCACAAATCTCTAAAGGTGGAGTGTTAGGTAGGCTGAACCATAGCCTAGAAGCACTAGGAAAAGCTATGAGGACTAGCAGAACTCAATATGTACCTTCCATTGTACAACACTGAGTTCATGCCTAGCTGAAGCCAGGCCAGTCTGATTCACTATTGGACTTCACAACTGCTGCTTCCCTGGGCCCCTGGCATGCAGCCTCTGGGATCTTCACAGTGGTATTTCTGGCTACATTGGTTCCACACTGCTGGGTCTCATGCGACTCTGGCCCTCCACACCTCCAAGGATGGCTCAGTATCCAGCCAAGCAAAGTGTATATAAATCTCCCTGCCTCAGCCTCCCCTATGTGCACAGAAAGTCTGTAGGCTAGAAGTTTCTATTCAATTTGAGTCTCCAAGAACTCTCTCATCCTTTTACTGGGAAGCATTAAACACTCAATTCTCTACCCACTCCTCATCCCGGCCCCTGGAAGGGAGTAATGTATGCAGTTTTGACAGCTCTGGAGCAGTTAAATCGTCTTGGCTGGTTCTCTGCCTGGAACCTTCCAGTTCCCCTTCCCCTGGGCAGAAGGCGACAATCTCCTCCCTGGCTTTGTTGGTATCCGTTTTATTCCCCCCTCCCCTCCTTTCCAAAGCCTTGCCATTTCCCTTGATCTTTTTCAAAACTTCCTCCAGGGGGCCGAGAGGAAAGTTCCATCCTTTTCCCTTGTAGCCCGATGGGGGAAACCCCCCAAAAAGCAAAGCTGTCCCTTTAAGGGGCCCATGTGGTGGGAAGAACAGCTACATTCCTACCCCGGTAGGGCCGCTGTCCCAACACGCCGCAGAGGCTGCAAATAACCTTCCCGGAGCGCGCCCGCGCACAGGGAGGGACGCGGGTCGCCAGGGGACCCTGCCCGGGGAGGAAGAGCTGGGGAGGGGAAGCTCGGAAAAAGCCACCGAAGACCCACACATAGTTGAAATAACAGACACGAGC